>CANUEY010340349.1:0-12741 GCA_948099555.1 Croton setiger
TTTTTTTTGTTTTAACCTAAATCAAAACGGCGTCGTTTTGGTATATAACATATCCGGCTCCTCTTTTATTTTAGTTTCTATTTTGGCCCCTCTTCTTGCTTCCCTCCTTCAATTCAGCCCTACCTTCCTTCAAATTTCCCCAATTCTTCTAATTCATTTCAATTATACCCCTTTTCACTTCTTTTTAATTTATTTTCTCTCCAAAATTTAAAATTTACTTCTTCTCTTCTTTTTTCCTTCTTTTCTTTTTTTTAAATAAAAATAAACTCCCCAGAAATAAAGATAGAAATAAAAATCAAAACACAAATAAAATAAAATAAATTTTTTCACTAAAGTTCAATTTAATTAAAACCAAACCTAAATTCTTTTTCTTTTCTTTTGACACTATAAAATTTAAAATTCGACACCTACTAATATATATTTTTTTTTGAAGAAGAAAATTTTGGAATTAAAAACATTTAAATATTTTTTTTTTGACGGGAAGGAAGAACCGAGCTGCTTCGGAATTCTGGAAATTTCGCGTTTGGAACTTTTATCATCATCGGTACTTTTCGGGGGGCGAAAATCAAGCGTCAACAAGTATGAAAGAATAAAATTGAAGAATTTCGGAGTATACCTATGGTAGTTGACGTCCGCTCCTTAGCTTCAGCTTGATTTGGAATTATTTTTATGTGATTTATGTATGCAAATACAAGTTATCAAAGAGATGTAATGCAGAAAGCAATAAAGAATTGCCTTTGAGATGAAGAATCACTATAGGCAAGAAGGGAGAAGAGAGCGGCTGTCAACACAGCTCAAGGTGTGAAGAAAATGATGGTTTTGGGAGGTATTTATAGGTGAAACTCGGCCAAAAGTCAACAAAGGGCGGCCTGGGCTGCCGTCGAGGGCGGCCGGGGCTGCTTTGGAGGGGCGGCCAGAGCTGCCCTTGGAGGGCGGCCGGGGCTGCCTTGGAGGGCAGCCAAGAGCGCCCTTGGAGGGAGGCCAGGGCTGCCTCCAGAGGGCGACCGGGGCTGCCCTAGACGACGGCCAGGGGCGCCTCTAGAGGGCGGCCAGGGCTGCCTTCTCTCCGTAATTCGCGAGTTTTTCGTTCCGAAGCCTTTTCGGGACATTCCGGGACTCCGATGGCTATTCCGAGGGCATTTCTGTGACCCTCATAAAATCCCGAACATTTCAAGTACCATGAAGGCATACTTCCGGTGTTGTTTTACGAAAATGTCCGGTCCGGCGCGACTTTTCGCGGTCTGCGGAAAATGATTTTCTGGGTCTCAAAATTCGAGTATTCACAGTCTTACAAACAAAGCATAAACCAAAAGGACTATATACAACATTTACAAATGACGTGACATGAGGGAGAGAGACCTAGGCTTTAGCTATACTGACCTGAGCATAGACTGGTGAATTCCAGATTTCTTGTTTTTACCCCATCAACTTTTCTTCCGTTTTCAATTATGCCCCTCCTTCTTTCAATACTTCCTTTTTCTTTTATTCTTCTTCAATTTCATCCTTCATCTTATTTTCTCCAAATATCTTCCTCTCTTTCAATAATTTTAATTTTTCTTTAAAATTAAAATTAAAAATCAAATTGAATATTATTATAAAATCACATTTTCACTTTTCTAAATTGGAAATAAAAAAATAAAATTAAAATTAAAATTCAACGAAAAGACAACCAAATTAAAATTTCCTTTTTTCTTTTCTTTTTTTTAAAATTTCTTTAATATTAAAAATAAAAAGACTCAAATATATATATATATATATTTTTTTTTTTGAAAGAAGATAAATTTTTGAATTGACTTGAAAACATTATAGTATTTCGAGAGCATGAAAGAACTGAGCTGTTTGGAATTCTGGAGTTCTCATCGAGTTTTAGATATATTATCATCACCGGTACTTTTTGGGGCAAAAATTAAGCATCCACAACAACCATAGTAGATTCCGTAACAACAATTTTAATGGTAGGATCCTGAAATGGGAAGATTATCCTCTTTTCAAAAATTCAAAAAAAAATGACCTTACCCGGGCATATTCCCCAATTACCGAGACATGAGTATCCGGTTCCGACAAAAGATTGGCACCATCGATCTCCAAGGATCTCAGAATCTTACTACCAATGAAATCATTATCAAAAGACATTTTGACGGAAAAAATTTTTTAGAAAGAGAAAAGTTCTAGAGAGAGACACCTAGAGAGAGAAAGGAGGTGTAGACAGAAGGAGAAAAATTTGGAATGAATGAAAGTGAAAGCTTCACTCCTTTATTTATAGGTAAAATCCGGAAACACGAGTCTTTCCCGTGCGTCCAGGCCTTGACCTTAAAATTCGCGATTTAGATAACCATTGAGCTCTATAAATCATTTTTATGTTGCCTAGTGGGGGCAACTGTGAATACTCAAATTTTTAGGTTTGGAAAACCGAGTTTCCCAAACTGCAAACATTCGACTTGGACCAGACATCGTTGGAAAATTGTGCCAAAAGTATGCATTCATGGTACTAGAAATGTCTGAAATATTGCGAGAATCATGAAAATGGCCTCAAAAAAATCATCAGAGTCCCAGAACGTCCCAAAAAGGCTCCGGAACGAAAAACTGGCAAAAGGTAGCTCCTGGCTGCCTAAGATGGTGTCCTGGGACGCCCTCCAAGGTGGCTCCTGGCCGCCCTTGAAGGCACTCCAGGGTGCCCTAGGTCAACTTCTGGCCGATTTTCCTCCCTATAAATGGCCCCCAGAGGTCCATTTCACTCACACCTTAAGTTGTGTTGATAGTTGCTCTATTTTCCTTTTTGCTTTTGGCGATTCCTTATCACCAGACAATTCTTTACCGCTTTCTGCATTACATTGTTGTGTTTTTGTGCATTCATGCTATAATAAACACTTAATAAAAAGTCCAAATCAAGCTGAAGCTACGGAGCGGACGCCGATTACCACAGGTATGCACCTAAACTCAATCTCTTTGATTTAATACTCTTCTTCTCCTCCTCAAATCTACCATGCATAAAATTTTGCATTACATAATCACTTTTTAGCACCCAAGTGCCCACATAATCAATCTTTTGGCCCCAATGCCCAGTTAAATTACCCTTTGTCCCAATACCATGCAAAATTGCATTTTTGGCCCTAAGGCCTAAAAATCACTCTTTTTGGCCCCAAGGCCACATAAAATATACACTTTTGGTCCCTAGACCACCTTTTCGGCCACAAGGCCGCGTAAAATTACACTTTTGGTCCCTAGACCACCTTTTCGTCCACAGCGCCATAAAATTACACCTTTTGGTCCCTAGACCACCTTTTCAGCCTCAGCATCGTAAAATCACACTTTTGGTCCCTAGATCACATTTTCGGCTCTAGTGCCGTAAAATTAATCTTTTGGTCCCTAGACCACCTTTTCATCCATAGTGCCGTAAAATTGCACTTTTGGTCCCTAGACCACCTTTTCGGGCATAGCGCCGTAAAGTCACTCTTTTGGTCCCTAGACCACCTTTTCGGCTACAGTGCCATAAAATTACACTTTTGGTCCCTAAACCACCTTTTCGCCCACAGTGCTGTAAAATTACACTCTTGGTCCTAGACCACCTTTTCGGCCCTAGTTTCGTAAAATTGCACTTTTGGTCCTTAAACCGCACAAGTCACTCTTTTGGCCCCAAGGCCTAACAAAACATCATTTTGGTCCGTAGACCTAAACCAATCAATTTTTGGCACCCAAGTGCCTAAATCACACCCTTTTGGCCCTAGGCTTGTCAATCCTTTTGACACACACCCCCTTCTACACGCCTTTAAATAAGCTTTTACGAACTACATTGACCTTGACCTCTCATACAAACGAGAGTATGTAGGTATACTTGGGATGTAACCCCGAGTAACAGGTTAATCCCTCTTCTAAACTCTTTGTTTCCATCCTACATAACATATATAAATCATTGAGTTAGTCAAATATGCATGACATAGTCTCTGAATCCACCTCGGGTTCGCAAACTAGTGTCTATTATTCATTGGGCCAATTAATCTAGAAATAGGTTAATTGTCAAAAATGGAGTCACTTGGGGTTCTTTCTTAATTTTCTCCTAACAAAAAATAAATTAAGTGGCGACTCTAACAACACACTTCCGAGTTAACACCCCGACATTTTCGTCCACGAACAGGCGCGGGGCTCGAAGGGAGGTAAGGGTTCACACAATAGCTGAAATCTAAGGACTTTTAAACATTTTGCAACTTAGGAACAACAATGTTTTAAGAAAGGTAGAAAGGTTGAACCAGTGAAAAGAACAAATGAAAACAAGAATAACAGAAAAAGGCAGATTTGACAACTGTACTTGAACATTAGCTTCAATAATTTCTACCAGGTACTAAAAAAATTCTGGGCGTAACAGTTAAATGACCAAAGAAACATTAACACATACAAAGCCAACATCAAAAATCACCCACATTTACCTTAACATCACAAACACAGCAACATAAACAGTTAATGAGCAAAAATAAAAACATGTAAGGTTTAATAACTAAATAAACAGGAATAAAAAACCCAATTCAGTCTGGTTCCCAGACATGCACAGGCTTTGCCATATCCACACAAAAATAAAGTGTGAGGGAAGGAGAAATGGATGTTACCAATTGCCCTCAGAATCTTTGATTTAAATTGCTTCAAAAATTTTCAATGTTCTCTTAATTACAGCTTCAAATTCTTTTACAAAATAGTTTCAAAAATCGTAATCCCTAATTTTGAAAATCGTAAAAAAAAAATCCCCCAAAAGGTTCCCCCATAATCCTTAATTTTGAAAATCTTAAATTCCCCAATTAACAGAAACAATAAAACCCTAGAATTCCTAATTTTCAAAAATTTAAGAACCCTAAAAAAGAATTGTAAGAAGCTTACTGTTTTCTCTCGAGAACTCTCCTTCAATTGCTTTCTCTCCCTCAAAGCTCTTCCCATAATTTCCTCCCTTTTTTTTCTTGTGTCCAGGCTTTGGTTTTGTAGGCACAGCTCCATCCTATCTTCTTCTGCCTCTCCATGGTTTTTCCTCATAATCTCGACCATGCCGGACAAAAAGCGTTGAAACTAAGGTTGACTTCCCTCTTTCAATCAAGCAACTTGCAACTTCTTCTTTCTCCCTCTGCATTTTCCCATTTCCAGTTTTCTCACTCACTTCTTGTGTAACACCTCTACTTGTACTCTTATGTCATAAAACATGCCACTTTTTTTGAAACATATTATTACCTCTTTCTAAACCTGTTAACATCTTTAACATACTCATATCATACATAGCCATGTTATTCATAACATACATATAACAACATATGATACCTATTCTCTTTTACCTTTACTTTTAGTTAATCATGTATTTCTCTGCACTACAAAGCATACTCAATCATATATGATTTACATATATCAAAACATGGATACAACCAATTGTTTATCCAAATGGCCATATAAACATAATAACATATATTTACATGCCAAAAATATATAATTATGCTTACATCACAAAGCATAAAAAAAACTATGTGCAACATGTACAAATGACATGTGAGAGGGAGAGAGGCCTAGGCTTCAGTTGTAACGACCTGAGCATATACGAGTGAAGCGTCAGTATTTCACTTGGACTGCTGACCTGAAACATATATTACGATTTGGTGAGTCGCATACTCAGTAAGTGTAAACCACATTTATATAAAGCCAACATATAAGGCAATTTATTCAAAGCATAACAATAAGCAATGAATTTAAATCATGTTCAAGATATATAATCATCTCTGTAGCATAGTATGCAAAATGACATGTCTTTCTGTTCTTTAGTTGTTATTTATCGACCAAATGTTGCCCCGGAAATTTCACCGCAAAAGATTCTCTAACTGGATCTAGTGAACATGTAAGACCCGGAATACCGTCAGTCATAGGGATCCGAAGATCAAGCTTTCTCTGTAAGCTCCAAAGATCACTTTGTAGCATATAGGACCCGTAGGTCTTTCTATATCATATAGACCTATAGGCCTCTCTGTAGAAACCATAGGTTCCGTCTAGTGAAATTTGCAAACACTGGCTACGATAATCACAATGCCTGTAGTTAAGTCCTGTGGAAATGCTTTTATGCAATATACATTTCATAACATTATCTCTCATATAAATATGTGACCGAGCTTCAGTGCCGATTATATCAACATATATATTTCTAATATTAGATCATATAACTCAACTGGTCGAATTTCAGTACCAACTCAGGAACCACAAATAATTCAATTCATATATCAGATATCTCTAATTGACCAGGCTTCAGTACCGGTCCAAACAGCTCAATAAGACTATAACATCTTATTTTCATATATCCCAGATGACCGGGCTTCATTACCTATCCAAACAATTCAATAAGGCATATTTAGCAATATCACTTACCTCTCTGCAGTGAGCTCGGTTGGGCCTCAGGTTGCTTACCCCGTGCCGCTCGCGAACTCGATGCTCCTATAATGCATACATAGCAACCATGTTTAGCAAATCAATTCAATAATCCATATATTCTATGATGCATGCTTTAATATTTAATTCTCTGATTTAATTGAGTTTTAATTTCAATCCGTATGATTTTCTATGATTTAAAACTCAATCTCTAAAAATCTCTACTTTGAAATCATTTAATATCATATTAAAAATAATTAACAATCTCTATTTATCATATAATAATTATAATTAATCATAATTACAATTATTAAAACCATTTATAAACTTTAAATAAACTCTTTAATTCTTTACAATCAATTCATAAATAAAAATCTCTAATAAAACATTTAAATCTCTAATTTCAAGCTTAAAACAATCTTAAAATTAATTTCTGACGTCAAAAACGGATTCAAGACGTCGAAATTAGGTTGGAAGGGTCAAAATATAATTTATAAAAGTCTCTGGGTCAAAAATATAAACATATAAAAGTTCAAGGACCAATTTGTAATTAAAAATAATTGCAAAGTTGCCCAGAAGGGCTAAAATGCAAACGGAAACAAATTTTAGGGGCCAAAATAGGATTTTTACCAAATCAGGTGCCAGGCGCGTAATTGGCCTCAAAACGCAGCTGTTCTGCGTGTTTTGGCCGCGGGACTCAAGCTCAAAACGCAGTCGTTCCTTGCATTTTAGGCGCGCCTCTGAGGGTCAAAACGACACCCTCCTCTGTCGTTTTGATCTTCTTCCTCCTCTCCCCACCTACTGTTCAACCAAAAGCCCTAGCTCTCTAGCCAACTTCCAAGCGACCGTACGTCATCCTTCGGTGGCTTTCCGGTGAGCTACGACCATCGTTCTCTTCCTCTACACACCCTCTAGATTAAAAGATACAAGTCCTCAAAGTTGGCTCCTCACTCTATTTTTCACTCAATTCTAGAATCTACCTATTTTTTTCCCAACTTCCGACGGAGTTACGACCACTTCCGGCGGCCTTCTTGTGATCCAAGACTACTAATCTCTTCTCCTACATACCCTCTATGGAACCATCAAAGCCAATCTCTCTCATGCACCTTAGATTAAAAGATATAAGCCCCTAAAGTAGGTACCCCTAAACTACTCAAAGCCTAGAATTTCCTACCCAGAATTTTGTTTCTCTTCTCCTTCACTTTCCAGCCTCTCTCTTCACTATCTATCCTTTCTAATCACTTCATAAACATCCCAGAAGCATAATAAAAGTGTTGGATTGAAGGTTTTACCACAACTCTCTCTTTTCTCTCTCTCTTTCTTTCTTTCTTTTCTTTCTCTCTTTCATGTTTTTCTCTCTCTCTTTCCTTCACTCCAGCCACTTCCCACCTCTTTACTGCTTCACCTCTACCAATAAATCATTCCAGCACATCCAAATGACAACAGCTACTAGGATTTAGCTTAAGAAATTCTTATTTCCCTTTAAACAAAACTTAATAGTTAAGTTACTTATTTTCACCACCTTCTCTCTCTTCTCAAATTTCAACCTCCAATTTGAGTCTAGCACCAACTTAAAATTCATTTTTGGTGTCAAAATAAATAGTATAACACGTTTCTAAAGTTTCGTAAAAATCGAAATCCGAAAATTAGCCGCGGTTCGTTCGGTGCCCTAAACCGAGTCCAAAACCTCGACGATTTTCACGGAACCGAAACCGTACGACGTCGTCATAAAATTATGGTTCCAATACTCTTTAAATCATATATATTAACATATCAAAACAAATCAAAACCATTTACTTTAAAATATTGCGCGTTTCCGACATTTTTTGGTCGCGCGAGCCAAACCCCTAATTGGCTCCGTTTATATCTTTCGATGAACTTAAAACATAGCTTATTTAACATCTTTATTTCATATATTATCATTTCCAAATCATATAATTCATGTTCGTGTCATATTTCATGTCAAATGATAATGCATTTTAATTAAAAATGCATAAAATGCATGTAATGACGTTGAAATGACGTAGGGTTTAAGTCTAGGGTGTCACATCCTATCTCTTTCCTCTCTCTCGATTGTCTACTTTCCTCTCTCTCTCTCGATTGTCTGCTTCTTTCTCTCTCAATTTTCTGCTTTCAATCTCTCATTTCTATTTCTGCTTTCCAATCTTTCATTGTTTCTGTTTCTTTCATTTTCCACTTCTATTTTATTTTCTTTTTACTCTTTCTGCATTTTGCTTTTCTTCATTCCGCATTTCATGTTTCATTTCATTTTTTTTAAAACATGTAAAACGGCATCGTTTCAAACTATACACTGTGTTTTACCTGTTTCACTTGGGAGGGGCAGATTGGCTTGCATCAAACCAGTCTGGTTTGATTCAAGCTCCTAAATGCTCTTTTCTTTCTTTTTCTTTCTCTTTTTCTCTCTTTTTTTAAATAAAAAAAATAAGAATTAATTAAAAAAATTAAAATATTTACTAATTAACTTAAAATTAAAATTAATTTAAAAAAATTACTTAAACTTTTCTGCGGACTGTAAATTTAAAAAGGGAGGAGAATTTGAGGTATTTTTGCGAAACAAACAAAATCAAAATAAATTATTATATTTTTTTTTAACGCAATGAAATTGATTTGATCGGAATTTCGGAAATTCACAGAGCTTGAAAATTTTCTTATCATCATTGGGCATATTTTCTTTTTTTTTTTTTGGCAAAAAATCAAAAGTCAACAGTATGCTCTCGTTTCTGGCTATTTAGTCCTCAAATTCCTCATCTTCATAACCTTATGAAAAGAGATTGTTGCTTCTGTTAAATCTTTGTAAAATAACAAGGTTTTCATGTCCTAAAAATGCTTTAAACTTTTCTATTTTCAATCTGTTTAACCTGTATGCATGCCCTTGTAATCCTTGCAAAAATCTGCATCAAAGTTCTAGTCCTATGATGTTACAGTTTACTTTGCTTTTTTTTTTTTTTTTACTTCAAGAAATTTGTTGTTTACTTTTGATTTTCTTCCTTTTATAAAATCTGCTTCAATTTCTGCTTCTAAAGACAAACAAAGGGGTTTCAAAATTTGTTCTAATTTTCTTGGGACTAGCATTCTAAGCATAAGGTTTCACATTTTGCATTATAGTCTATATTTTTAATAAATAGGACCAAAAATAAAATGTTAGGTTTGATGGACTGTTTTAGATATTTGGCAAGATTAAAGAGTCATTTTGATGTTTTTATTATTGATGGACTGTTTTTGAGGTTTTATAGGCTTTAGGGATTGATTTCTGTATTTTGTAAGTTTGAGAGACTTTTTTGTGAAATTATGCATATTTTATGGACTGTTTGTGTAGTTTTGTATATGTGAGGATTGTTTTGTAATTTTGGCATCTCGTAGAGACTGTTTTGTAATTTTTACATATCTTATGTTTTGTTTTGGTAATTTTGCAGATTAGGGACTGTTTTGTAATTTTATATGTTATATGGACTTTTTTAGTAATTTTGCATGTTTTAGGGATTGTTTAGTAATTTTTCAAAAAATATAGGGTCCATTTTGTAATTTTCCATAACCTAAGCGACTTTTTGATAATTTTGCATGATTGTTTTAATGTTTAAATTCATATTTAAGGGGTATTGAGGTTTTAATAAATTTTTTCGGGTATTTATTTAGGTAGAATGTAATTCTTTTAGGATATTTCTGTAATTAATTTTTCCTAAGGAGAAAGAATAATTAGATTTAAGGGGTGAATGGTTTATTTTTCCGCAATTATTTTTCACAATTTATCATTTCGAATTGATTGTATGTTTTTTGTTTTACGAATGGCCAAGAACACGCTAGAATTAATCACGAAACGACTTTTTCTTTGATCATTAAAATTTGACTTAGTTTTTGGAAATTAAACAATAATAGAGTTCGGTTTCACCGGACAGCAATTTAAGTGAAACTTAAGTCGTTGTACCTTACCCTTTTACCCGGATCTCTAAATTCTTAACCATTGCCTTTCAAATTGAAAAAATAGAGTTATTTTGAAATATTTTATTGGTGTACCGGAAACGGGTGGCGACTTTAAAACTTTTTCTAAGACCGACTAGTTTTAGCACGCGCATTAAATGCTTTATCACTGTGTTGATGCTCGTTTTTCGACCCCCAAATCTATAAAGAGAAATATTCAATAAAAAAAAGAACATCTCTATTTTGTAAAAATTGAGAAAAAGAAAAGAAGGAAAAAATATTAAAAGAGAAAAATATTAAAAGAAAAAGAAGAAAGAAAAAGAAAAATGTAAAAAAAGAAAAGGAGGAAAAATGAAGAAAATATGAAGAAAGGATGTAATTGAAAGAAAAATAAAAGATTAGGGGTTAAAAGAAGAAAAAAAGAAAATAAGGAGGAAAAAAGGAAGGAAGATTAAATTTTGAATTGAACCAGACTAGTTCGGTTCAGGTTAATTTGATCTCAATTAAAGTCATAACCCAAAACGCGGCGTTTCAACAAAAACGATGCCATTTTGAGTTTAACAAAAACAAAAAAAAAAGTAACGTAAAAGAAAGCGGAAAGAAAACAAAGGAATATAGATGAAGACAGAAGCCACTGAAACTGATTGAAACAGAAGACGAGAAGCAAGATAAAGATGGAAAAAGGAATGAATGAGAAGATGATTGCAACGAGAAAAGAAATAGGATCGACAAACAGAGAATTCCTTCAGGCGTAACAGAATGCTACATAGGAGGACGAAGAGAAGGCGTACGAAAAAGAAGATGTAATAAACGAAGAGGAAGGTTGTGGCATATAAAGAAAGGCAGTAGCAGAAGGCAAACGGGGGCAACGATTCAGAAGGGAACTGAATTCCAGAAGAGAGAATAGTAAGTTAAAATTATTACAATTCTCTTCTATAATCGGGAAAATTTTTAGAATTAGGTTTTAATGTTCTAAGATTGAGGATTTTAGATTCTGTCTTCAATCTTCATTGTTTCTATTTTAATTTACTTCAATCTTCATCGTTTAGTAATTTTTCTTTTGCATGTTTTAGGGATTGTTTAGTAATTTTTCAAAAATATAGGGTCCATTTTGTAATTTTTCATAACCTAAGCGACTTTTTGATAATTTTGCAAGATTGTTTTAATGTTTAAATTCATATGTAGGGGGTATTTAGGTTTAATTAATTTTTTCGGGTATTTATTAAGGTAGAATGTAATTCTTTTAGGATATTTTTGTAATTAATTTTTCCTAAGGAGAAAGAATAATTAGATTTAAGGGGTGAATGGTTTATTTTTCCGCAATTATTTTTCACAATCGATTGATTGTATGTTTTCTGTTTTACAAATGGCCAAGAACACGCTAGAATTAATCACGAAACGGCTTTTTCTTTGATCAATAAAATTTGACTTAGTTTTTAGAAATTAAACAAATAATAGAGGCCGATTTCACCGGACGGCGATTTAAGTGAAACTTAAGTCGTTATACCTTACCCTTTTACCCGGATCTCTAAAAAATCTTAAACGTTGCCTTTCAAATTGAAAAAACAGAGTCATTTTGAAATATTTTATTGGTGTACCGGAAACGGGTGGCGACTCTAAAACTTTTTCTAAGACCGACTAGTTTCAACACACGCATTAAATGCTTTATCACTGTGTTGATGCTCCCAAAATCTATAAAGAGAAATATTCAATAAAAAAAAGAACATCTCTATTTTGTAAAAATTGAGAAAAAGAAAAGAAGGAAAAAATATTACAAGAGAAAAATATTAAAAGAAAAAGAAGAAAAAAAGGAAAATGTTAAAAAAACAAAGAAAATGAGGAAAAATGAAGAAAATATGAAGAAAGGATGTAATTGAAAGAAAACTAAAAGATTAGGGGTTAAAAGAAAAAAAAATAAGGAGGAAAAAAGGAAGGAAAATTAAATTTCAAATTGAACCAGACTGGTTCGGTTCAGGTTAATTTGATCTCAATTAAAGTCATAACCCAAAACGCGGCATTTCAACAAAAACGATGCCACTTTGAGTTTAACAAAAAAAAAAGTAAAGTAAAAGAAAGCGGAAAGAAAATGAAGGAATATAGATGAAGAGAGAAGCCACTGAAACTGATTGAAACAGAAGACAAGAAGCAAGATAAATATGGAAGAAGGAATGAATGAGAAGATGATTGCAACGAGAGACGAAATAGGATCGACAAACAGAGAATTCCTTAAGGCGTATGTTGACGCTTAATTTTTGTCCCAAAAGTACCAGTGATGATAATATGCCAACAGTTCAATGAAATCTCCAGAGTTCCAAAACAGCTCCTGTTCGTTCAATTTCAGAATATTCCAAGTTTTTCTTCTCTCTCAAATTGTTTTAATGATTTTTATTCAAGTCCGAGAAATTCCCTTTTTCTTCAAAAAAAAAA
>CANUEY010340421.1:0-28356 GCA_948099555.1 Croton setiger
ATATATATATATATATATATATATATATTACAATTAATAAATAACTCATGCATATTTTGGTTTGGAACACAACCTAACTCCTCATATGAACTAATGAGCTTAAAGAGGCATTCATTTCTCCCTTTTATGGAAACTGATAAATGGATGTGGCCCACATATTCTCTTAGTTATGGTCATGGAATATAAGAAAACCCAGCAAGACCATAATTACATTGATCAACTCCAAAATTGATAGATAAAAGCTTCGCATGTTAACTAACGAGGACTCCTCCAGACATGTTCTTCATAGTCTGTTTCTTCGTTTGGACGCTCAGACTTGCATTTTCGACAGGACATGTTCCTGGAGAAATTTACGAAATCACACCTACAACACAAACCAAATTATCCATTAATAACTCTTATCATCACTGCAAAATTAGTCCTTAATGGCTTAAAAGTTTCAGTAGCAATTAGATATTCTAGACCCATTTGGTAACAATTGTTCAAGCAGCATTTTAATATCTAACTACCATTTGGTAGCCTGCCATCACAAGACCAGCAACTGCTGCTAAAAGTCTAAAACTTAGTAGTGGTTAGTCATTGCACTAGCAGTTAGATATTAGCGGCTGATAAAACATAAGGAGGCTAATAGATCATCCAATCTATAAATTTTCAATGTTCCGCTACCAAACACTAACTGCTACTAGAAAACCTATAGCCAAACAGGAACGCATAATTGAAGTTCCCTAGCAGAAATTTCTATAAAAATAGACTCACGATGGGCATTCCCATTCTCCATTACTCAGCTGTCTCTTGGGTCGTAGTTCTTCGCAACGTATACACTGTTTATTTCTAGCGAAATTCATGAATTCACACCTGCAAATTTAAGGCGAGTATGTCAAAGGCAAAAATTACAAGCATGAAGATAACTTGATATTATCAAATGTCTTTATATCATCGAATTGAGTACTGATGAAGCATAGCAAGAGTAACTGTTTCCGTGTGTCAGTCATATGAAACTAAATAATACATGAGATAAAATAATGTGTCCTGGTTCAGAGGAACTCCAATTAATTTCCAATTGTGCATACATCAATATGCATATAGCTATTGTTTTCAAAACAAATGTTACCACCGATAAGTAAAAATCAATTTCCTTCAACTTTTTTATGAAAAGAAAGAAAGAAAAAAAAAGTATAGGTGACTTACCGAGGGCAATTCCAATCACCTTTCTTCATTTCTACATTAGCCCCCTTTGGGCCCTCTGCTTTGCACTTTAGGCATACAACATTTCTAGCAAAATTCACGAAATCACATCTGTACACAAATCACAACCTTAAATTAGTAGATTGTGTTACCATATCTGTAATAAGCTATATATACAAGAAACTAATGATCCCATAGAAAGGAGATGCCAGCCAGTTCATCTAACAACCATTACCATCTCATCTATGGACCACATATATATTCACAAAACTAGTTATCATATGACAGAGAGCAAAAGCATTTAAATAGTCAAACAATATCACTGTGTGAGTGGCAATTTACTTGGAACATTTCCAATCTCCTTCCTTCATTTCTAAAAAAGCATCAACCTTTTTGGGGATTTCTTCTCTGCATTCTAGGCATCGAACATTTCTTGCAAAGTTCATAAAGTTGCATCTGCAGCAGGAAAGAAACAAAAGGAAAGAATAAATCCAATCTTGTCAGTCATACCCTAATGCCCTCTTAAAGAATAAAACAGTGCAGGGAAAGCCACAAGCAAACAATATCTCTTGAGGATCACGGTTCATCAGATGGCCCAATCTCAGAAATTCTTACATTGACAATATCATTGTATGTGAGAACACATAATAAGAAAAAAGTCCAGAACTAAGTAATACGATGAATTGAAGAATGTCAAGAAGGTAACACATACAAAAGATGGTTTTACTACAAATATGACTAAGTGGATAAATTTCCAATACAATTTTATAACATGGTTTTACTACAAATATAATAAGGATGCTCCTTTTAAAATTGAAAAAAAAAAAAAAAAAATCTTTATACCTAACCCAATGAAATTAGTGTTCATTCTAACACTTTGTGGAATGCAAGGATTTCTTATTCAGCAAAGCATTATGAAAATGCACAGATAAGCATGAAAAAGATAATTCACACAATAAATTTTGTTATCTTCTAGTATAACCTACTTAGGACACATCCAATCTCCGCTCTTGAATTCAACATCTTGAGACTGTTTCTCACCACCAGATCTCCCTTGTTCCTTCCGATCGACAGCTTTAGCAGCAGGCTTCGGTGCTGGTGGAGCAGGGGTTTTCTGACTCAATTCTATTAAGTTGGAAAGCAGCTTTCTTATAGCTGCTTCAACAGTCTCCCTACCTGGAGGTTTTCCTTCTCCTGAAAAAACAAGTGGATCTAGTGCATAGGCCATTAGTATACGCACTATATCAATAGTGCGAGCTTTTGCTTCGTGATCTTTCAGGATTAAATAAGCTCTGTCACAGGATCCACGTAAATTGCAAGCACCACAAACCTGCAAGTCAATTTTCAGTCGAAACTCACAATAATCAGCTTTCATGGAACAGCACGCTTTCTGTAGACAGAAAAGCAGCGACCAACAAAACAAAAGTTGCATCAACACTCTAGATTAAAGTAATTGGAAAATTACAGACAAGTTTGCCATTCCATTACTCAAGTTTATATAGAAAGCCAACCAGAACTTGCCCTCAAATTTCTCTTGAATTCAAATGACTAGAAGTTTGAACTCGTATCATTTGTGCTTGATCTACAGCATGTAGTAGCTTGTGTAGGATCTTTTATTTCTTAATATAATATAAATTACTAACCTTTAGGGTTCATTAATGAGAGAGAAATAAATTTAGACCGTTAAAAATGACCCAGTTTGGAGGAAATTGCAATTTCTTAATAAAATCAAAACATGACAGCGGACAGCCGCATAAAAAAAAATAAAAAAAAAAAAGAAAGAAAAGAAAGGTAACAGAACATACATCTCCTTCATCCAATTTCACATGCACCCTCAACCGTTTGGCAGAATTCACAGTTTTCCGAGTAAGATTAGGGCATCCACGCTCCAAAACACTTTGAAGATCATCCTTAGACAATGAACTGCATCCATCCAAAACAATATCACACAAAAACCCAAATCAGAAACCAAATAAGCATTAACAAAAACACCACCAAAAAGCTAACAGAAACAGAAATTGTAATTGGCATACTTAAAGAGATCATATCTATCACGAGCAAAGCTAATACAAGGGTCTTTTAATTGATTTATGTCCTTGTAAACAGGTTCAGCGGTGGTGAAGTAACCATTGGTCTTTAATCTGTCAACGAAAGCCACCCACTCAGGCCAAGGGTGGTGTTCTTGATTAGTTGGTGTGTTATCGGAAGTAACGGCTTCGAGGGCAGCAGAGGAACAGTAGCTGCTGCGGAACAGCAGAGGTTTTGGAGAGAGAAATGAAGGGATTGGAAAGAGAGGCTTGTGGTTATTTGCACGAAAGCGTAATATGCTCGAATTTAAGAATTTTGAAGCTAACATTATTTCCCTTTTCTGGTTCTGTAAATTACAAGTTTTTAGAAGGAGAAGATGATAGCGAGACTGAGCATTAGTGTTAGGGTTTTTCTTCAGGGTTTTAGCCAAAAGCTATCCAAATTCCAAAGTCAAATTTAATGGATTATATTAATTATAATACAATTTGGAAATATTATTATTTAACCCCTCATATTTTCTTGAAAGCAAAAGACTCCTTATAAACCTAATTATTAAATTTTATGTTGTACTAGACACATTTGGTTTAGATGTTCCTACTAGTGGCGGATAATTATTAGTTGATTTAAGTTAGTGTTATTAAAAATTTAGTAGTGTTGTGAAATTACCAATAAAAGTATGATTATAATTATAATTCAGTATTAATATTTATTTATTTTAAATATTTAATATATTATATAAATATAATTTAAATTAAATGATAATTATAATTATTTTTAAATGTTTAAAAAATATTATTTTTCAATTTTATTATTATTTTAATAAGATTAATATAATACTAAGTAGAATCCGCTATCAATTAGTTAGGATGAAAAAATCTAAATAGGAACTAATGAAATCATCAGTTTTTGCCTAACCACCATTGTAAGTGTTTCTTGATTTTAAAATTTATCAAATGTCTTTAAATATTCAACCACTGCCAACTGCATAAACTAACAAATTTAATCTTTTAATATTTGAAAAATTTATTATATTTAAAATATAATAAATTAAATAACCTATTTTTTTTTACCAAAATTAAATAACCTACGTATTTTTTATCAATATTCTGCTTAATTAAATAAAATATTTTGTTTTTAAAAAAAGTGTTAGTTTGGAAGTATTGTTCTTCCTCTCCACATAGATAAATTAGTGTAGTTAAAATCTTAATTTTAAGAGTGAAATTTTATGATTTTAGGATTCACTAAAATCTTAATCTCATAAAATCTATAAGAAGAAAGTAAGATCTTACAATTTTATGATTTCAGATGAATAAAATGATTTTATTTGTTTTATTCTTAAATCATGTATGAATCTTAATTTTTAGAAGCCAATCCTTTATATTTAGTAAAACTAAGCATTTTGCGTATATAAACGAGTTTTCCATTAAAGATTAGCTGTATAAAGACGTTTGACTTTCAACAATCAAAAGCATTAGATTGAAATTATCAACAGCATTAGATTGAAATTTTTTTAGTAATTTCTATTTTTTATTTTTCAATTAACTAATACTTCTAAAGTTTCCGAAATTATTTGTAGTTGAAATTAAATTGAATTTTATTTATGAAATCATTTAAGATCTATGTGTTAATATTGTTTGCTTCTAAATTATGTGTTGATTGGAGTTGTTGAAGTTAGGAATTTAAATTTTAAAATTATTTGAGTTTCATGTATTAATATTACTTGGTTCTAAATTATTTATTAGAGTAGTGGTAATATGTTATTTTATTATTTATTTATATAATGTGACATTTAATTTGTATTATATTTTATATATTGTTAGTTTAAATTATTATTATTATTTATGATTTTTTAAATATATCGTAAAATTTTAGAATTTTTTGATTCGATTTTACATTCACTGCATTCAATCTTACTTGATTTTAACTGTCTTGGGCCAAACCATCATTTTACTTTTTGTTTGCTATAATACTTCCAACTTTTTTTTTAAAAAAAATGGCAACAAAATACTTAGCATTATTCTTTTAGTAAGGTTGGGTAGCCATTTCAATGGGGATGAAAATTTGAATGGTGTAATTGAAAGACTTTATAATTTTGAGTCATTGTCTTGTAATTTTTTCCAGGCAAGAGGGGTGATGGGGAGGGAGGCGGCCGCTTCAACGAATGTGGTTGAAAGAGGTTGAAGATGAACCTCAAACATTTGAATTTAATTGTTTCAGTTATTGTTTTTCTCCATCTCTGAAAATTCAGAAATTAAGTTTGTAGCAACTTCTGTTCAATTAAAATGCCACAAGTAAAATATTTGTTAGGCTTTGAAGGCGATTTGCGAGATACATGGAATTGGATTAACACAAAAAAGGCCGGGATCCTTGCCGTAACCGGCGACGCTGGCGTGGGCAAAACTACACTCTTGAAACTAATCCAAGACGAGTTAAGCAGTACAGGAAGTTATAATACTATGATATGGGTTACAGTATCATGTGATTTCCAGGTTGGGAAGGTTCAAGATGAGATCTGGAGAGAGATAGGTTATTTAGATGAGAAATGGGTGGAGCAAAGCACTGAAGAGAAAGCCAAATGCATCAATAATGTTCTCAGTCAAAACAAGTTCGTTTTGTTTCTAGATGATATTTGGCCACCAATCGATCTTACAAGTCTTGGAATTCCTGATCCGAGACATAAGAATGAATCCATAATTATATTCTCTAGCCGTGATACCGGTGCTTGCATTGAAATGGGGGTTGATACTTTTCAACTGGACGGTCTATCACCGCGAATTGCTTTTGAGTTGTTTATGAGGGAGTTTGGTATATATTATCATCACAATTCTCCTGTTTATCATGTTGTCAGAGAAATTTCGAATTTGTGCAGGGGTTTGCCAATCTATCTTAGAGCAGTTGGGCGTGCCCTGGCTAGCAAGAAAACATTTGCAGAATATGAATTTGTTTTGGAAGAGCTACGCAGAGGTCTTGAACAAGGTACTGAAAACCATGTACTTTTAAAGTTTTCTTATGATTGTTTACCCAGTGACATTGTTAGGCATTGTTTCTTATATTTTAGCTTATTCCCAGAAGATTTCACAATTCCTAAGAGTGATTTGATAGATTTTTGGATTTCTGAAGAGTTTTTTTGTTATTATGATGGCAAAGATAGTGCTTTAAATGTGGGGTTTAGTATTATTAATACACTAATCAGAGCAAATTTATTTGAAGAAGAAAATGATTCTGTGAAGATGTTAGATCTGATTCGCGACTTTGCTTTGGATCAAGTACGTAGGTCTAAAATGTTCAGTAGTGCTCAATTAGTTGAAGTAACAAACGCGTGGAAATTAGGTGTTGGAAAGATTTCATCCCTGAAAAACATCATCCAATTCATTCCAAGTATTACTCCTGATCTTTCAATATTTTTTCTCCAGCGCAATCCTTTTATCATGATTAAAAAACAGTACATGGTTGAACTAACTGTTCTAGATTTGTCATACACCTCTATAGAAGTAGTTCCACGGCAGATTTCTGAATTGAGTTCATTACAACACCTTAATCTGTCACATACTTACATAGAACGACTTCCTGTTGAGTTGAAGAAACTGAATAAGTTGACATGCTTGAGCTTGGAAAATAATGATCAATTGCGTATTATTCCAAAGGGAGTCATATCTAGTTTGTCATTGCTGCAAGTTTTAAGAATGTTTCGCTGCGGTTTCTCACTGCAAGAAGATGAAGATAACATACTTTGTGCTACATATATGGATATAAGTGAACTACATTGTTTGAAAAGTTTGAAACTTTTGAGCATCACAATAACATGTGCATCTGCCCTCAAGAATTTCTTCAGCAACCACATGTTGTCGAACTCTACTCACGCTCTGTCTCTACAGGTGTTTTGGGGTTCAAAATCACTGGACATTTCATCTATGGCAGATATGGGACATCTACTTACATTAGAGATCCATTATGCTGAGCAATTGAGAGACATAAATGTTAATTTTGCATTTGGCATAAGCTTCGCCAGTCTTCGAGAAGTGAACGTGGGAAAATGCTCTAATTTGCAGAGCTTGTCATGGTTAATTCTTGCTCCAAAGTTGGCGATTTTGCGAGTCTCATCTTGCTCAGAACTGGAAGAAATAATCAGCATTGAACAAGAGGGTAAGTTTGAGGATCCAAACAAGATTCCATTTAAAAAACTTGAAGTTCTCGAGCTTGGGAATCTATGTAAACTGAAGAGCATATATTACAAAGCATTGCCATTTGAATTCCTGGAGAAAATTCAAGTATCTGATTGTCCATTGCTTAAGAAGCTTCCACTGAATGCCAACAGTGCGGATGGGAAGAGAACTAAATTAGACATTATAGCAGAGGAAGAATGGTGGAAACAAGTTGAATGGGAGGATGGTGCTACTGAAGATCGATTTCGTTTATGCTTCAAAATGCATCCAATTGAAAGAAAATGGTATGATCAAACTCGTTATATACGATCATCTCCTCCACCTCGGCGCAGCTATTTTGTCAGGCCAAAAGATGGGCACCAGGGATTCAAAAGTTATTTTTGCGGTTGCCTCTCTGGCAAGTCAGACAGTTAAAGGTTCAAAGCTCTCCTCACATGCAGATGATATGTATATTTTTGACATTTGGTTCTCTGTTCTTTTATGTCTATTAAGTTTGTTTTAGGTTGTTCAACAGTGTGTTTTCCCCACCATGTTTTTTATAATATTTGTCACTGTTGAAGTAAATTTCCAAATTATTAAATTCTACTTCTTTTCCTGAAACATGAATGGCTTAATGTACTAGCAATTTAACAAAGTCCATTAATCAAAGAGTATGATATAATAAATTTCCACAAATCATAATGACATTCCAATTCCAGCATGACAGGCACCTAAGACAACGACACCTTCGGGATCTTCTGCATGGTTTATAAGAAATTATCAAGCTGCAAACGATATAATACTATGCTTTCTTATCTTGATTATAATAATCTGACATTTTATTGATTTTTAGCCTCTATACACTATATATATTTCAACCTTTCAGCATCAAATTGTTTTGATAATTAAATAAAATAAAATAAATATTTCATCAATAGTAGCACCCATAATCATTTCTCTTAGTATATATAATAACACGTAACAAGGACAAAAGAAATATAATTAGTTTAGTACCATAATTGCAACATCATTCATTTTAATTTCAAAAGCAAATTGAATTACAGAGCAGCAAAGTGATAAGCTTGCTGCAAATTTCAATTAACTGAAAATGGCACACAATCCCACTTCTACAACCAAGAGGTTGTTGTTTAATTCAGTTCTATTTTGCTTTCAATGTCCCTTCACTGTATTTTGAACTCATATTCATGCTTTTAATTTTTTTTTGTCTGTCTCAGGTACGCGGTGGTCACCGGAGCAAACAAGGGGATAGGTTTTGAAATCTGTAAACAGTTGGTTTGTAAAGGAATTGTGGTAGTTTTAACCGCTAGAGATGAGTCCAAAGGCCTTGAAGCTGTTAAGAAGCTTAAAGACTCTGGTTATGGTTTCTCTCCTGATAATTTGATTTTCCATCAGCTTGATGTGGTTGATCCACAAAGTGTTTCTTCACTCGCAAATTTTGTTAAAATCCAATTTGGAAAACTTGATATTTTGGTACGTTTTACATTGTTATTAGATTCTTAGTTTTTTTTTTTTTTTTTTTAATATTCTTGTATTCCATTCCATTCGTAATTATTGTTCTTTCCTTCGATTTTGCAGATTAACAATGCTGGAATTGCTGGAGTTACATTCGATCACGATGCTTTAAAAAGAGGCATTGAGCTTGGTGGCGGTTGGGTAAAGTCTTGTTTAAACTATTGTTTTTCATTTTTTGTTATGCTATTTGATACTAAGAATTGCTTCAATTGCATCTTGCTTTTATTTCTAAATTGAGATCCCAGTTCAAGTTTTGATTACTTTTATTGAGTTGCTAGTTTAAGTTTTGATCTGTGTTATTAGGATGGGATTGTTTTAATATGGGTGCGGCTGGAAGTACATAGGAAATAAAATTCTGAAAAATTGAGCCCATTTAAAGCTTTCCATTGGATTTGGAAAAACTTATTTTGTGTTTCTGATGCAGCCAGATGGAAAGCAAGTCAGTTGGGACGAAATTCAAACTTCAAGTTTTGAGGAGGCAGAACAATGCTTGAAAACAAACTACTACGGTGCAAAATATATGGTTGAAGCGCTTGTTCCCCTCCTACAGTTATCTGACACAGCAAGGATTGTAAATGTTTCTTCAGCGAGTGGGTTGTTGCAGGTACCAAATAGTTCATTCAAAACTTTATATATAGTCATCTGTGGGTCTTATAGTTATGGACTTCTGTCTAATTTCGAAACAATGAAGGCATTGCTAGATACAGTTAGCTTGTTTTAGCAGTAAAAACTGTTCCAATAGCGTTAGATGTTAGTGTTTGATGAAATGTTAAGGGGTTAAATGTTTGAAAATAAAATGCTATGATGCTGAACACCATAGATGATAGTGCTGTATTGGTAGATTTTTTCATTAAAACTGTTTGAGTTGTGTCTAACATCTCAGCAGATTTTTTGCCATTGATCCTAGTCTTTTGGTATAGTTTATAGCAAACGAATGGGCAAAGAAATTGCTGAATGATGTTGAGAGCCTTACTGAAGACAAAATAGATTTAGTTGTGAACCAATTTCTGAAAGATTACAAGGATGGTTTGTTGGAAACCAATGGCTGGCCTCCTGTTATTTCTGCCTACAGTATTGCAAAAGCTTGTATGAATGCCTACACCAGGGTTCTTGCGAAAAAATACCCAAGTTTCCTTGTCAATTCTCTCTCCCCTGGATTTTGCAAGACAGACATAACCACTAATCTTGGCTTCCTAACGGCCGCAGAAGGCGCTGAAAATGCTGTGAGGTTAGCTCTGTTGCCAAAAGATGGGCCTTCAGGTTGTTTCTTTAATGAGAAAGAAATGTCATGTTTTTGAATCTTTATGTACTATGTTTAACCCTTCCATTAAGATGTTTTCAAATTTCAATTCAGTTCATCTGTTCGGTATAAATTGAGGCTTGAGCTCATTCATTAATAGCAATATGGCACAAACTAAATGAAGCTTGTAATTGTTTAAGGCTTTAAGCATATGTTGCAGACTCGGATTTGTTTAATCTGTATCGGATTTAAGTGAGAAACTCATTTGATTTAGTTGTTCTGTCATTGTTAATCGATTAAAATATGGATGGATGAGGATGACGTAGCTGGTGCATTGTTAGTAGGGTTGATCTTGCTTCTTGTCTTCTAACAGGGTTTTAAAAATTCTCTCAACAACCGGATGAGTCACTTTGATGCCGAAAGGTTTATATATTTAAACAATCAAATAAAATGTTTGATTAGTTTAATGAAGATTGGAAAGCAACGGATCATAATATTCTGTTGCAGGTTGGTAATATCTTGTAAACCATACAGAAGATCCCAACAACATGGTCTTCAGTTTGCATGTGTGGATGGCAAATCATGTTGCAGGAAGGGGCTGTAAATTTATTAAAAATATTACATAAAATGATAATTACAATTTTGACAAATAAAAAACAAAATATTTGACAAATTTTTTATTTTTGAAAAATGGATTTAAAATTAATTAAGTAGGGACTAAATGCAACTTTGTCAATTTTCAAGTGTGGATAGCAACGAAAATCACCACATAAACAATGATTCTTGGAACCAAATTTAATGTTGAGATAAATAAATTATGATGAGTTGCAGATTAAATTATGTTTTAAAAAGAAAAGAAAAACTAAAAATAATGCATCTAAAAAAATGTTTCAACTCCACTAATTCCTCTAAATTGTGGATTAAAAACATGAAATCTTTAGTATTAGTTTATTACTATATTAATCGATAATTTCAATTTCATTTTATTTTCCAGAGCAGCCAAGTGCGACAAGCTTGCTGCAAATTTCAATTATCCTGTAAAAAATTGTTAATGGCAGAGAATCCCGCAGCTACAGCCAAAAGGTGGTTGTTCCGTTCAGTTCTATTTTGCTTTGAATGTTCAATTCATGCTTTTAGTTATTTTTTGGGATTTTTTTGTCTGTCCCAGATATGCAGTGGTCACCGGAGCAAACAAGGGGATAGCTTTTGAAATCTGTAGGCAATTGGTTTGTAAAGGGATTGTGGTAGTTTTAATCGCTAGAGATGCGACCAAAGGCCTTGAAGCTTAAAGACTCTGGTTATGGTTTCTCTCCTGATAATTTGGTTTTCCATCAGCATGATGTGGTTGATCCTCGAACTGTTTCTTCGCTTGCAGATTTTATCAAAATCCAATTTGGAAAACTCGATATTTTGGTGCATTTTACATTCTTAGATTCTTAGTTTTTTCAATTTTCAATTTCTTGTGCTAGTATTATTGATGTGAGTAATAGGTTGGAAATTACGCCCGCAGATAACCAATTTAGATAGTTCGAATTTTTTTATCTACTCTTAATAATATGAGAATTATAAAGCATATCCCGTACCATGAACTCAAAATGCCCTCTTATTCAAAATTCACAGAAGTTTTTATTTTAATTTTTTAAATAAAATTTATAGATAAATTAATCAGATATTAATTTAAATTGGTAAAAAAAAAATATCAAACTGTAAATGGGGTGGTTTAATTATTGATTTATAATAAATTTTAAAAAAATAATTATTTTTAATAAATTATAATTATTTTATTTAAAAGAATAATTATAATTAATTAATTTATTTGATTTTAAAATTAAATGTTTAATTTAAAATTATTAAAATAAAATTTAATTTTGAAATTTAATGTTTAATTCAAAATTATTAATATAATTTTTTTTTAAAATAGAAATTCAAATTCAAATTTAATTTAATTAAATTGAATGAAGATAAAAATTTAAATTTGATATAGTTAAATTAAATAAAGATATAAAGTTAAAATGATTTGTATTTAATAATATCAATTTAAAAATAGTTTACAAATTTAATCCACAACCTTATATATATCTTATTATATCATATATATAGATTCCATACATAATTATTGTTGTTTCCTTCGATTTTGCAATTAACAATGCTAGTATTTCGGGAGTTACATTTGATCATGATGCTTTTAAAAGAGGCGTTGAGCTGAGTGGTGGTTGGGTAAAGTCTTACTTAAACCGTTGTTTTGGCTTTCATTTTCTATTATGCTATGAGATGCTAAGAATTGCTTCAAATTGCAACTTGCTTTTATTTCTAAATTCAAGATCATGCCAATTTAAATTATTCTATGAAATAAAGAAATCCCTGGTCAAGTTTTGATTACTCCCCTCTTGATTTAAGCAGATTTGTGTAATGTAATTTCTTTCATCTGGGTTTGGCTGGAAATATACATGAAATAATATTTTATAGGCATTTAGAACTTCCTATTGGATGTGGAAATCAAATTATTCTGTGTTTCTGATGCAGCCAGATGGAAAGCAAGTCAGTTGGGATGAAATTCGAACTTCAAGTTTTGAGGCAGCAGGACAATGCTTGAAAACAAACAACTATGGTGCAAAATTGATGGTTGAAGCACTTCTTCCCCTCTTGCAGCTATCTGACACAGCAAGGATTGTAAATGTTTTGTCACAGTGCGGGTTGTTGAAGGTACTAAACAGTTCATTCAAAGCTCTATAATTATAGTCATCCGTTGATCTTATAGTTATGGACTTGACTTAGCATCATTGTATAATTTTGATTTGCGTCTAATTTTGAAACAGTAAAGGCCTTGCTAGATAAAGTTAGCTAATTTGTAAGTCAAAATTGTTCCAATATAGATTAGATAGCAGGGCTCAATGAAATGTTAAGGGGTTAAAAGTTTCAAAATAAAAAGCGATGCTGCAGAAAACCATAGATGATAGTGTTGTATTTGACCGAAATATTTTACTTGAGAAGCTGTCATCAAATAGGATAAGGAAAATACTGGACATTTTTTTCCATTCAAATCGTTTGAGTTGAGTCTAATGCTGAAACAATAACTAGAAAAGTGCATATTTTGGCAGATGTGAAGAGATATTTTGCCATTGATCTTTTTTTTCCCCTGGTCTTTTGGTATAGCTTATGCCAAATGAATGGGCAAGGAAATTGTTGAATGATGTTCAAAGCCTTACTGAAGACAGATAGATGAGGTTGTGATCCAATTTCTGAAAGATTACAAGGATGGTTTGCTGGAAATCAGTAGCTGGCCTACTGTTCTTCCTGCCTACAGTATTGCAAAAGCTTCTATAAATGCCTACACCAGGATTCTTGCAAAAAAATACCCAAGCTTCCGTGTCAATTCTCTCTGTCCTGGATTTTGCAAGACAGACATAACCACTGATCTTGGGCTCCTAACGGCTGCAGAAGGCGCTGAACATGCTGTGAGATTAGCTCTGTTGCCAAATGATGGGCCTTCAGGTTGTTTCTATATTGAGAAAGAAATGTCATGTCTTTGAATCTTATGTATTATGTTTAATCCTTCCATGTATAAGATATTTTCAAACTTTCATTCAGTTCATCTGTTCAGAATAAATTGAGGCTTGAGCTCATTCGTTAATAAATTAAGGCTTTAAGCATATGTTGTAGGCTCTGTACTGACATGAGGAATTTTATTTAAGCTTTGCAGCAGGTTTAATGGAGAAACACTTGGGTATTGTTTGGTTTAAAATCCAATTTCACATGGAATAAGTTGAAAATGTCAACTTGATGACCTCCCAACCAAACAATATGTGATGGATGACATTGCGGGTGAATTTAGAAGGGTTGACCTTGCTGCTTGTCTTCGAATGAAAATTGTCTCAACAATCGGATGAGTCACTTTGATGCTGAAAGGTTTAAATATATTTAATCACAAAGGCATTAACCAAATAAAATGTTGGATTATTTTAATGAAAATCAACATAAACAAGAAAAGGATTATAATATTCTGTGGCTCATATTAAATCTACTAATTACTCTAATTTTTCACTGCAATACAACAACTACATATCGCATCTTCCATTTTCTCTGAGAATTCGAAAGATAAGTATCCTTCACCCTTGACAAATCTTTAGTAGTATTATTACTTTAGTTTAATCGATCATTTTTCAATTTTATTTTCCAAAGCAAACCGAATTACAGCGCAGACAAGTGTGGAAATGGCAGAGAATCCCACTGCTACAACCAAGAGGTTGTTCTTCAGTTCAGTTCTATTTTGCTTTTAAAGTTCTTTCACTGTATTCTGGACTCATATTCGTTCTTTAAAAATTTTTTTGTCTGACTTAGATTTGCGGTGGTCACCGGAGCAAACAAGGGGATAGGATTTGAAATCTGTAGGCTGTTGGTTTCTAAAGGAATCGTGGTAGTGTTAACAGCTAGAGATGAGACCAAAGGCCTTGAAGCTGTTAAGAAGCTTAAAGACTCCGGTTATGGTTTCTCTCCTGATAATTTGGTTTTCCATCAGCTTGATGTGGTTGATCCTAAAAGCGTTTCTTCGCTCGCGGATTTTGTCAGAACCCGATTTGGAAAACTTGATATTTTGGTACTTTTTTTTACATTCTTAGATTATTGTATTTTCTTGTATTCCGTACATGATTATTGTTCTTTTCTTCGATTTCGCAGATTAACAATGCTGGAATTGCTGGAGTCACATTCGATCACGATGCTTTTAAAAGAGGCGTTGACCTCAGTGGCGGTTGGGTAAAGTTTTGTTTAAATCAAACCATTGTTTTCCATTTTCTATCATGCTGTGAGATACTAATAATTGCTTCAGATTGCAACTTGCTTTTATTTCTAAATTCAAGATCGTGCCAATGGAAATGATTCTATGAAATAAAGGAATCCCTGGTCAAGTTTTGATTACTCCCCCCTCGAGTTGCTAGTTTAAGCAGATTTGTGTAATTAGGATGCGATGTCTTTCATCCGGGTTTGGCTGGAAGTTTACAGGAAATAAAATTCTGTAAAATAAAGGCATTTAGAACTTCCTATTGGCTGTGGAAATTAAATTATTCTGTGTTTCTGATGCAGCCAGATGGAAAGCAAGTCAGTTGGGATGAAATTCAAACTTCAAGTTTTGAGGCAGCAGGACAGTGCTTGAAAACAAACTACTATGGTGCAAAATTGATGGTGGAAGCTCTTGTTCCCCTCCTACAGTTATCTGACGCAGCAAGGATTGTAAATGTTTCATCAAGGGGCGGGTCGTTGAAGGTACCAAACAGTTCATTCAAAGCTCTGTAATTATAACCATCTGCTGATATACTTAATTTTACTTGAGAAGCTGTCGTCAAATAGGCTTAAAAACAAAAGTACAAATTTAAGGGAAACCTCAGGAGATAGTTTTCATTTTCCCTGGTCTTTTTGTGTAGCTTATACAAAATGAATGGGCAAGGAAATTGTTGAATGATGTTGAAGACCTTACTGAAGACAAAATAGATGAGGTTGTGAACCAATTTCTAAAAGATTACAAGGATGGTTTGTTGGAAACCAATGGCTGGCCTCCTGTTCTTTCTGCCTACAGTATTGCAAAAGCTTGTATGAATGCCTACACCAGGATTCTTGCGAAAAAATACCCAAGTTTCCGCGTCAATTCTCTCTGTCCTGGATTTTGCAAGACAGACATAACCACCAATCTTGGCCTTCTAACGGCTGCAGAAGGCGCTGAACATGCTGTGAGATTAGCTCTGTTCTCAAACGATGGGCCTTCAGGTTGTTTCTTTATAGAGAAAGAAATGTCATGTTTTTGATAAAAAGTATTGATACTTATTATTTAATTATGTAATAATTTAAATTTAAATATTGAAAAATATAAAAAAATTAGTATCATTTAATTATATTTATAATCAAAATTATTATAATATGATTTGAATTTGATTGATAAATAATTAAATTAATTATTTTTATTATCATTTAATTAATTAATATTTAATTTTTTTTTCTTATTAGAATTAATTCGATATTTTCAGGAAATAATATAGCTTCATTTAGTTTGTGCCATATTGCTATTAGTGAATGAGCTGAAGCCTCAATTTATTCTGAACAGATAAACTTAATTGAAGTTTGAAAACATCTTAATTCTGATTTTGTATTACTTAATCCAACGAGCTTCAAGCTAAAAAAAAAGAAAAAGCAGTCTGGCCCACAAATGTGGAAAGGTCGGATCACTTTCAAGAAAAAACGTAGAATTTGTAATATGTAAATTTTCATGATAACATGAACGGTGCCAAATATATTGGAAAAAGAAACTAAGAATGCAACATCAAATTACTCTTGTTCACATGACACGTAAGCAAAATAGAAAATGTAAATAAAAGATTTTTTTTTTTTTTTTTTTTTGCGCATTCTATTCTATTCTGAGCCTTCTCTTCTCATTCTCTCAGAAAGCACAAATCATTTAATGGATTTTGAATTAATCATACCATACAGTTGAGAGCTTTATTTCCCTCATAAACTGAAGTTTATGATTTTGCTCTTTGTTCCCATTGATTCACAGTTAGTTTACAGTACCCATGGTTTCATAGTATTTAATCATGGCCATTACTGAGATTCACATATATCAATACGTATATTATGGTTTAATATTTAGCAAAACCCATATAATTCATGGTCTTAAATGTTGGACTGCTCAAGGAATTAAGGACGTTGGTTCCATCCTTTTTCAGTCCTTGGATTGCTCAACAATGGAGATATAAATTAGAAGCAATCATCGCAAGTGAAGGAGAAAAGATCTCAGGGTACCATGAATCCAATAAATCATTCTAAATTTTCAGCTTTTTTCCATCATTCAGCTTCAATGCTCTTCGTATCGCAGCAGAACTAGCAAGACCTGCAATACCCATTTCAATTTTATTGTACCTGAGAACGAGAGAAGAAAGAATTCAAAAACTCAGAATTCACCAGTTTCCGGTTGATGCTTGGCATTTTATTTGTTGGACGTGTCTTTCATAATTTTAATTGAATAAAAAATTGAAAATATTAAACACAGATTTATTATAAAGAGCTCTTTCTTTTACATTTTGATTGTGGGTCTACAAATTTTGATCCACATAACATCTCGCACTTTCTATTTACTATTGCACATCAGCTCCAATCCAAACTAACAAACTGACATCCAAAACTCAAAAAATACCCACAACTTCAGCCATTCAAGGAGAGCTTTAATCCTTTTAACTGTCCGAGGCAACCACAAAAATACTGTTTGAACCCCTGCTGACTTCCCCTGCGCCCATCTGACTGTGATCTTTCATCAAAGCTAACTCCATATTGTGGCCTGACAAAATAGCTGCGTCCATCCGACTGTGATCTTTCAACAAAGCTAACTCCATATTGTGGTCTGACAAAATAGCTGCGCCGAGGTGGAGGAGATGACCTTACAATACCAACTTGATGATACCATTTTCTTTCAACAGGATGCAGTTTGAAGCATACACGAAACTCATCTTCGGTAGCACCATCCTCCCATTCAACTTGTTTCCACCATTCTTCCTCTGCTATAATGTCTAACTTAGTTCCCCTCGCACTCTTCGCATTAAGTGGAAGCTTCTTAAGCAATGGACACTCAGATACTTGAATTTTCTTCAGGAATTCAAATGGCAGTGCTTTAGAATATATGCTCTTAAGTTTACTCAGATTCTCAAGCTCAAGGACTTCAAGTTTTGCAAATGGAATCTTGTCCGCATTCTCAATTTCGCCCATTTGTTCTATGCTGATTATTTCTTCTATTTCTGGACAATATGAGACTCGCAAAATAGCCAAATTTGGAGCAAGAATTAGCCCTGACAAGTTTTGCAAATTAGAGCATTTTCCCACATTCACTTCTCGAAGACTGGCAAAGGTTATGTGCATTGCAGAATTGACATATATGTCTCTCAATTGTTCAGCATGATCGATCTCTAATGTAAGTAGATGTTCCATAGCTGCTATAGATGAAATGTCTAGTGATTTTGAACCCCAAAACACCTGTAGAGACAAAGCGTGAGTAGAGTTCAACAATAATTGGTTGCTGAAGAAATCCTTTAGGGCAGATGCACATGTTATTGTTATGCTCAATAGCTTCAAGCTTTTCAAGCAGTGAAGTTCACTTATATCCATAGATGTAGCAGAAAGTATGTTATCATCCTCTTCTTGCAGTGAGAAACCGCAGCGAAACATTCTTACAACTTGCAGCGATGACATACTAGATAGGACTCCCTTTGGAATTAGGCGCAATTGATCATCGTTCTCCAAGTTCAAGCATGTCAGCTTCTTCAGTTTTTTCAACTCAACAGGTAGTCGTTCTATATAAGTATGTGACAGATTAAGGTGTTGTAATGAATTCAATTCAGCAATCTGCCGTGGAACTACTTCTATAGAGGTGTATGACAAATCTAGAACTGTTAGTCCAAACATGTATTCGTGTTTTATCATGATAAAAGGATTGCGCTGGATAAAAAATATTGAAAGATGAGGAGTAATACTTGGAATGTGTTGGATGATATTTTTCAGGGATGAAATCTTTCCAACACCTAATTTCTCAACAGAAGATGCAGAACCATCTCCCCAAGCAACTAACTGAGCACCATTGAACATGTTAGACTCCCATACTAGATTGAAAGCAAAGTCACGAATCATATCTAACATTTTTACAGAATCATTTTCTTCTTCAAATAAATTTGCTTTGATTAGTGTATCAATAATATTATACCCCACATTTAAAGCACTATCTTTGCTATCATAATAACCAAAAAATTCTTCAGAAATCCAAAAATCTATCAAATCACTCTTAGGAATTGTGAAATCTTCTGGAAACAAGCTAAAATATAAGAAACAGTGCTTAACCATGTCACTGGGCAAACTATCATAACAGAACTTTAAAAGTACTTGGTCTTGAGTACCTTGTTTAAGATCTCGGCGAAGCTCTTCCAAAGCAAATTTCCAATCTGTATATGTTTTCCTGCAAGCCATGGCACCTGCAACTGCACTGAGATAGATTGGCAAACCACTGCACAAATTCGAAATTTGGTGAGCAACATGAAAGTTATCATGTAGCTCAGGAACCGGTATATGTCTACCAACCTTCATCAGAAACAAATCAAGAGCAACTTCTTCTGATAGACCATCCAGTTGAAACGTTTCAACCCTCATTTTAACACAAGCAGTGGTATCACGGCTAGAGAGTATAATTATGGATTCATTCTGATGTCTCGGATCAGGAATTCCAAGACTTGTAAGATCGATCGGTGGCCAAATATCATCTAGAAACAAAATGAACTTGTTTTGACTGAGAACACTATTGATGCATTTGGCTTTCTCTTGAGTGTTTTTCTCTACCCATTTCTCATCTAAAGAACCTATCTCTCGCCAGATCTCATCTTGAACATCCCCAACCTGGAAATCACTTGAGACTGTAACCCATATCATAAAATTGTAACTTTCTGTACTTCTTAACTTGTCATGGATTAGTTTCAGGAGTGTAGTTTTGCCCACGCCACCATTGCCAGTTACGGCAAGGATCCCGGCCTTTTTTTTGTTTATCCAATTCCAAACATCTCGCAGATCGGCTTCGAAGCCTATTAATTTGACTTGTGACATTTTGATTCAACGGGTTTCTTTCCAAATTTTCAGAGAGAAAATCAAGAAAGTGAAAAACAACGATCACAAGAATGGAGAAATTACTTGGCATTTGATTCAATTTGATGATAAACAAATACTAAAATAGCCTTTTCTTCTACCTGCTGCTTCAGCGCTTTTACAATGTCAACGTGACTGAATGCTCAAAGAATCTACAAAAATGTCAATTCTTGCAAGTCAAGAAAGCCTGCTCTTTTCCTCAATTAAAAATTCAAATCATTTTAACTGAAATAACAACTTAGCTAAACTGGATCCATAGAATTGGATGCTCAACCCGCAAATGGTCAAATTCATAAATTCAACCCAGTATGAGAAAGAAACGCATGAAGCACAAATGCTCCCAAGTTCAGGATTTCATTTGAAAAAACATGTAAAATTCAAGACCATAAATATAAGATTTGTAATAGACATTGAACCACATACATTAGTATTCACACTAGAGAAAGAATATTGGAGATGCTCTTGTAAGTTTGGGAAAAAATTACAATCAAAATCCAAAAATATCTTTATTTTGGATATGTATCAAAATAATCAAGAAAACAGTTTGATTATTTCAAAATAATCTTCTCTGTCGTATTTATAATCACCAAAAAGCAAAATTACTTTGGCAGAAGATTAATGTTTTTCCGGCTGTGTGGAGAAGCTAGAAGTTAGAGGACTCGAGATAAATTCAAGTTTAAGCCTTTATTCTTGATGGCTCTCCCACAGCATTCTCCATTCTTGTATACCAGTCTCCTATTCGGGTGTGTTCCACCATATCTTTACCAGATCGGAGATATCGAATGGGTCTTAATACTCCAAACACAGCAAGGTCTGCCAAATTTGGTTTTGATCCCCCTAATACAGCCAAACCCAAAGCCAAGTTAGTAAGTACCAAGGACGAGCAAAGCTCATGCATAAATCTAATGAAAAATAATCCCCATGTGAAGAGAAGAGTTTTTCAGCCAATGTTTTTTTGTATGCAGTGTTAAACAAGAGGCCATATGTATTTCATCTCAGAAGGAAAATCAATTTATGATTCTAAGAGTGCACAAGGCAATACCAAGAAACTCTCGGCCATTTAAAGCCTCTACCCATGTTTCTGCAGCTTCATACAAGGCTGCACGTTCATCAGTGATGTTATATTTCTTCTTCAAATTTTTGGACACGAAATACATCGCTGCAGCTCCAGCATATTTCACAGTGATTTTTTCAGTGAAGCTAAAGTTGCCTGCAAGAGAATCAAAAGCATGAATGCTATGGCAACAAAGTGCAAAACATAGATTCATTTGAACTTGTGGAAAGATCAATTTAGGAAATTAACAAAAAATGTAACCATAAACCAGAAGTTTGCAGGATATATTCTAAATAAAAAAGGGCCAGTTAAACTACACATGGAAAACACAATAGGACCAGCAGAAAAGAAAAATAGAAAAATCCAAAAGTATATTTGTTCAAGTATGATTACTGCAACTAAATTAACAACATTGCAACATACCTATAGTTTTCAATGGTGTAAGTGGTTGTACACAACTTTCATCTTGAAAGGTCAATGTAGGTATGTAAGCGTCAATATAGATATCAAACCTACATTATCTATACTGGGTGTAATAATGAAGTCTTGTGCAGTATCAAAGGCTTTAGAAGCACTCTGTTTATGTTTGCTTTCAATGCAAAAGATTACAGAGAGACACTCAAGCATGCCAATAGAATATGCCAACTCATGCACATAGACAACAAGGAGTATGTGCTATATCTAGTAAATATATTGCTTAATTGCCAGGAGTATAATGAGGAATATATGTATTACCATTGCTTGTGATATAGTCAAAGGATTCAAGGGCCTCAGTAGTATTGCGGTAGATGTTTGGAGATAGAACATGCACTAAGTGATCATCAACCCATCTGCACAAAAGAAGTCATCAAGTCAGCCAGGATTAGTATTGAACAGCACAGCTATAGCATGCAAAAAGGTGATAAAATTGAATTGTGGCTACCACCAAGAATACATAAACTTGTCTATTTAAGCACTGGACAAGCATCAGTTTGTACACTCTGAAGCAATCAGGGAAAATAATGAGACAGTGAAAACAATTTGTTAACTGGAAGGAAAAAAGAAGTAAGTCCTCCCTATACTACATCTTCCTAAATGGAAGGCGAAACTTTATAAAGAGAACTTCAAGTGAGAACGACATAGGGGATTAAAAAAAAAGAAACAATGGGACACTTCAAAATTTGAACATCATCTAAAGAAGCAAGACAAAAATTGGAGGCCTAATCATAATTTGCCCCCAAACCTTTGGCCAGAAAATCATTTGGCTCCCTTCCCTAACATTTCAAAAAAACGTTATTTTCTGATCCCTAGCCAGACAAAATTTTGGAAAGTGAATAACAAACGCGATTGAGAGAGTGAATAGTGTCAAAACTTAATAAAAATTCCCAACTTTATTATCATTATTATTATCAAAAATACAAAATCTAAAAGAAAACCTTCTTCGTCTTCTTCTCTCTGCACCTATCTCCACCGTAACCACCTGCTTCAATTCCGCAGGTGAGGGCTAAGTTCCTCGATAAAAGCCCTTTTAAATTTCATGGCAAATTTATTCACATCTCTAAGACATATCCAGTGACACTTTACACAGCAAAGAGCAAAATATAAAAATAAAATTCATGACAGGATCAAAACTAAGAATTTCAGAAAAAAACTACAATCATCTGTAGATTCAGTTAATTACTGGTTCTAAAAAAGGTTAAGAAACCTTAGTAATCCAAAGTATATGAATCAAATTATGACATGCTTCAAAAAATAAGTGATTGAAAACCCAATTAAGTGATTAAAAAATCACAGGAACACCAAACAATACTATTCCTTTTTCAGTGCGTGAATTGGAACCATAAAAAAATGAAAAATGAAAGAAAGAAGCAGAACTCTCTGTATGTTATAAGTTGGAACTCAATCATAAAAAAGATGAAGAAGAATAAAAATCAATCAACAATTAGATTCCAAAATGGATTTCAAAATTGATTCCAAACTTTTCACTTACTAAGAAAATAAAAATGAATCCATGTTACCTTGAAATTGGAGAAACAGAGCCTATAAAAGATTTGTTACCTTCACCGGAGATTTTACGTGACGGTTTCAGATGCTTGACGATGGTGAGGAGGAAGACGAGCGATTTGAATGAAGCACAGAAATAAAATCTCAAACCTGAGGAGAAAAGCGCCTTCTTGGAATGACAATAATTAATAGAGGAAGAAGATGAGGAAGGGGTTTATGAGGAAGTGGAAGAAGTTTATGAGGATTTAGAAGAGGAAGATGAGATTGAGGAACATAACGATTAGGAAAGAGGAGGTGGGGATGAAGAAGGAAGTGGAACCCTTTTTTTTTTCTTTTCTCTGAAAATAATAATAATAATAATATTTCATTTTGTGTTTGCATGTCAAATATTGGATAACATAGCCATGCATTGAAAGGGGAAACAGTTTTCAAAAAGGCAAGCAATCCTGAAATTCTTGCCCTACAAAAGAGTATCTAAATCTGCATATCTCTGACGAAAATTCATTCTCGACATACTTTATCCCCAATGTCCTAGAGTGAATTATATAGCAATCAGACCCTACTTAAGGCTTTCATTCATAAAATAGGAAGCTACTGCATAGTCTTACTATATCAGAAGACTGAAACCTAAGCTCATTACTCATTATTTTTCAGTTATTAACAACATCAATCAAATATCAATCATCAGCTCAGCTATTTGAAACAACTGAACTAAATTGACCCCAAGTCAAAAAGGATCACCCCGCCAAGAAACCTTAATTTAAGTGCCAAATCAAAGAAACTTTGATAAATCTCAACTCTAAGTCAAAACAGACTAAATAGCTAAGGCCAAAAAGAATCAATAACATATCAACTTCCAAAGTGCTAACTTGCTGACCATGCAGCATTTTTTCAAGCAATCAATCCATAAGCTAGCCAAGTTCAAGACAGATAAAGAAATTCCTTCTCTGATTATTCCAGCTTTGATGGAAAATTACAGTGCAGTAAAAGGCTTCATCTTCCCTATTATTTTTCTATACAACTTTAAGAATCAGAAACTAAAAGTATAAAAGCAATAAAAATGGAAAAAATAAGACAAATTAAAAAGATTTAATAATGCCAAAATGAAACTATTAATTAACTCTAAACAGAAGAAAGTCGCATACGGATCTCAAACAACTTCAGTTTATCTAACGATGAGCTACTTTATCAATATACACAACATACTGATAGAATTTTCAAATTCAAAGATCCAAAGTTCAATGCAGTAGAATTTAAATCTCTTAAAAGAGAAAAATGTCCAAAAGTGTCCCTTAATGAAATTTCTAAGTAAAGAAAAAGATAAAATAACTCAGAGATAAAAGCACCATACCTACGCCATTTTCCTTCTTCATCATCATCACCATAGGCCAAAGCAGCCTTTTTATGAGGTAGAATTTTGCAGCTCAATTTGTCAATGATATCTGCATACATTCCATATAGTAGCTCAATCTCCAATCATAAAACTTGCAATGGTGATTGATATCAAATCGATAGGTAAAACAATCATCTTTATTTATATTAACTTTACTATTATACAGTGATTAAAATGATCACCTGATGAATTGACAAGCTTTTCACCATCAACCATCAGTATAGGTACCTTCTTATAATCATCAGACCACTTGATCTCTTTCTTGCTTAGTGGGTTGACTTCCACAACTTTGTATGGTATATCATAATAGTCAAGGACAGCTAACACAAGGAGAAATTTCAACAAATAAGCAGCTGAAGTACATTCCATTTTCAAATAAGATGGAAGTGATAAATAGCTCATGAAAGGAAATCAAAATAACATGACAATATATGTGTCTGTAGTTTAAGAATAGTCAGTTAAATTAGTTACACCATAATTTTTCCTTTGTTATTCCAACATGTATACTTAAAAACCCTAAATATTGTGTCAATGATTCTTCGATAACTCACATTTTTTGAATTCTTTATGCAGAATTCCCATCAAGACTTATCCTTTGGGGCTTGTTGCTTTAAAATGGTTAGTCTTTCAAAGTTTAAAATTTAATTATCTGAACACCATTTTTCTTTATCCAGTAATGCAATTGATATTAATTATTTCACACAGATTATCATAATGGCATTGTGGAGAAGTACAAACTAATTTCTATAATATACAAAATGAGACTACTATTTTTGAACACCCATAAATAAAATGATACAACAGATAAATAAATAAGGCATTATCATAAACTGAAAACCATTCAAATCCAATTCACATACACTTAATTTGAAATTAGAAAGATAAGTAGTCAAGAGAAATATAGTTAAAACCAAAAAAATGTAGCTTTTGTTTCTCCATTTAATAAGCAATCAAGGGAATGGACAACAAGGTTCAATTCAACAAACTTGGCTTCCCAACACAAACAAGCTAGTATATTCAACACCAAGCAATCTAATCCACAACCAGTTTTTGATCTCCAACGTTGTAACCAATAGACCAAAAACTCAGAATTAAGAAAATTAAAAAGTCAAAACAAATGATTCTTGGATAAGAGAGAGAGAGATTAGAAATAGACCTTTAACTTTATTGCAGAACGGGCAAGCTTCATACTGATAAAGAATAACCTCCTTTGGCACCAGGTCCGGTGGAGGCAGCTCCTTCGCGTAGACAGAGGAGATAGAAGAGGCAGCAGCCACAGAAAACAAAGCTCCGACTACTCCAAGAGACGCAGCTCGGGATAAGGAAGAATTACAGAGCCTAGAGAACCAATGCTGCGGTTTGTAAGAACTACCGGTGCCAGTACTGCCGGCACAATAGAGTGCAGCCTGTACAAGGCGGCTGTGGACGGTTGCCGTAGTGTTAGCGCCGCCACTCTGGACAGGTGCAAGAGATCGAGAGAGGAAGGAGGAAGTTAGAGTCGAAGCTCTTCTCATGATTAACGTAGGAGGAGGTAGAAATCTGATCGCAAAAGCTTTGAATTGAAGGGTTTATGGGTTTTGGCCCTTTCTGGAGATTTTATTAGAACCGATGGGAAATTCACGCTGTTATAACACTGTGACTTTAAAAAATAATTTATTTTTTATTCACTCTAAATCGTAATCAGTTATTATAAACTAATGCCTGTGTTTTAAAAAAAAAAAAAAAATACTAATGCCTTATCATATAATAATTTGAGCCCTAACATTTTGAAATTGACCGTTATATAACAAAATTACTCGTTACTCGAAATAGAAAGGTTGATAACAATTGCATTTGGCCTATAACTTAAGTGTACGAGAAAGTAATGTTTTTTGAACTTTCAAAAGATATGTTTGTATTAATTTATGACACTAAAAGATTTGTTTGTACTAATTTATCTGCAGAACATAAATATAAATACATGTACGCTAAATCAAATATTGCTTTTCCCTTCCTTTAAAATTAAAATCACTATGTTACCATTTAATGTTTTACTTTGTAAAAAATTAAAATAAATACACATATAACCATTTGTTTATATTATAGAAAGATAAAATGAAAATTCAAGTATACTTAACAAACAAAATAAAGTTACCAACTCCTAAATAATTATTGTAAAATATAAAAATTATTTATTTAATTTTTTTTACCTAAGATATTATTATATTCACCACATATCACACCCAAAACTTTCACTTTTTTTATAGCATTCCTCTTAATTTGTGATATAGGACTAAATTGAATTGAATGAACTTTTTAATTTAAAAAAATGGGTCCTATCAGTTAATGTTATCCTAAGCAAGCTGGTTAAGCATCAATTTTGACACACCATGAATGACCCAACTAAATGCTACATAAAATGGATGAATGTCCTTTAAACATGTAACCCCTTTTTAAGCCAGCAAAAAACAAAGGTCATACTATACCTCGTGATCATTAAATAAGGGTTACTTAATTAAAGGTCAATAAAATTATTACAGAAAACGTGAAAAAAATAAAAAAATTCTTAATACTCTAACTTTGGACAATGTAATATTTAGGTACAACATTTTTAATTTGTAACAAAACCATACTCTAACGTTAATTTATATAACAATTACGTACTTTTAACTACAAGTGCATACGTAGCTTGTAGGCTAACACCTTTCCCTCTTTCCTAAGTATATTAAAACTTTTCTCTTTCAATATTAACCTTCCAACTTAAACTTTAATTCCTAAAAAAAATATTCATTTCGTTCTATTTATATATTTAATTTTTTAAGATCATTCATTCTCTATTTTAATATGTGACTTTATTAATATGTGAATTATGATAGTTTGATCGGTTAAAAGATTATTTAAAAATAAATAAAAACTGTATAAACCTACAAATTGAAGTTAAACATAAAAATAAAAAAAAACAAAAAAAAAACCAATCATTTCCTAAATAAATAGAACAGATCAAGTATAAGAGCACCACCAATAAGACAACATTTTCATGGGCCAAGACAATTGGTTAAAAAAAAGTAAAAGTGTCTTGGCCCAATCTTGTTGTGGAAAGTGAATTAATTGGGTCTTGAGTCAAAAAATTAGTACCCAAACCAAAACTTGTCCATCTAATCATACACTGCCAAGTGTTACATAGTTGATTATATATTTTTTTTGTCCACCCTTTCATACTGCTCCAACATCTATTTGATTTTTCAAATAGTTGTTATCGTTTGGACAACGGCTAAAAAGCTATTTAAATATTTTTTTTTTTCCAATTTATCGTGTTTGTTACTGTTTGATTGCTCACAAGTTTTTGATGAAGTGAGAGGCGTGCCTCTCAAGTAAATTGTACCATTAATAGTAATAATTATAATATGTATTACCATTTAACAGATGATATTTATTCTGAATGGACAATATTTATCAAAACAATTTCTCAACCACAAAGTAATAAAAGAAAATTGTTTGAAAAAAACAAGAAGGTCAACGGAAAGATATAGAACGAGCATTTAGTATGTTGCAAACTCATTTTGCAATAATACATGGTCCTAACGATTTTGGTACATTGAGGGCCTAGCGAAAATAATGAGAGCATGTATAATATTGCATAATATGATTGTAGAGGATGAAAGAGATACATATACAACAATCTATAATCAAATTGGTTCTTATTGTAACCGCAATGTTTTAGATAAATCCAAGCAACTCATTAATCGAAAGAAAAAAAATAATTTATTAATGACTTATTGGTTGATCAGATCTGTATAGGAAAAATTTATAATGAACCCTAAAAATACATGATAATAAAATTGACAGTCAAACATTATAAAAGAACAATACAAAAATATTAATACTACTTATTTTTCCTTAAAACGCATATAAACAAAGATTCGACTAAGAGCAGACCCGAATTCTAAAACCTAAACTATACTAATTATTAAGAGATATAGTAAAACAAACTTGGATTATATAATACTTCAAATTTTTTGTCAAATAAAGGGGTAATTACTATTGGGTCCCTGAGGTTTGGCCTAATAGACTCGTAGGTCCCTCTATTTCTAAAATTGTATCAAATAGTCCCTAACTTTTGGAAATTGTACTCTGAGGTCCTTTGACCGTTAGTCAACGGTTA
>CANUEY010340522.1:0-19430 GCA_948099555.1 Croton setiger
GAGAGAGAGAGAGAGAGGGGGGGGGGGGGGGGGGTTGGTTTGGGAATCACAATTGATTATGTTGTAATTATTTGTCTGGGACATTCACACTTTTGGGTATGAAGTAGCTAATACAATATTAAAATTCAGCTTTGACATTATATTTTGACGTTTTTCTATGCTTTTCAGGTCCTGTTGTCATGAATATCTCAGGATACAGTGAAAAAGGATTTAAGAGAAAACTTGCTGTCCAGGCCCTTTTTGGAAAGGTCTATTATTTATCTGAGGTAAGCCATTGGCTGAACAACCATTTTGATAACCTTGTATATTCCTGGTTTGTAAATTTTGATGAGTTTCATTTGTTACTACTTTGACAGTTTGTTCTTGTCTCATTTTTCCTACCTTTGATTTTCTGTCCTTTATGGAAAATGATACTATTTTAAGATTTTCTTAGGAAGTAGTTGAATTGATATTGATTTATTTCACGGCTCATATAATTGTGGTTTATACTAGATTAAGCTGTGTTGAACAAATTGTATGTTTGTTCTATGTTCTTGGCCAGCTGCCAGAGTTTTGCTCGAGGGATAGCACCTTAATTGTCAAGGAGATATTTGGAGTTACAGAGTAAGTTTTGTATCCATTTGTTTCTCCTAAACAATGACAACTGAAGATGCATTTTAGTTTTTGCATCATTCTATAGTTTCAGCGAAAATAACCGTTTTCTTTCTCATTGTGCCCTTTAAACAGTGAGGATGCTTCTAAACTTCGTATGCATACTCTTTCTGAAGCTGGCGATATGGATTCACTTGAGAAGATGATTGATGAATCAGATTCAGAAGATTCGGATGAGCACTCATCAAAAGCAACTTGAATCGATACAATTGCAGAGACATTCTGTCTATAGCCAATAGAGAATTTCAGGATTTTCCCCATAGTTGAAATTGTTGGAATCTAAAATGCCTGCAGACCATGCGGATCAGAGGTTTTATTTTTTGCATTTCTTGATCATGTATACTTAAAAAAATTTTGAGGAAGTCATTATATCATTTGCAATAATGGAGTTTATAGGTCACTTATGCATGATTTTTCTGATTCAAAACTTTCATTAGTTTGCATTGGCTAGAAAGATATGGTTATTCAGTCTGTTCGGATGAAAGAACTGAAACACATTCATTTGGGTGTAGAATGGCAATAAGGAATTTAAGTACACTTTCATGAGTATCAAACTTCAATAGATCAATAAGGAAATCTCGAAAACTTTTAGGTTATTGTAATTTTTGTAACCATTGTATGCACAGTTACAGATACTTGGTAGTTTTCTAAAATTACTATCTTCAGTCTTTTTTCTTTTTTTTTTTTTAATATAAATGGGTCAATTTTTATGCTATAATACAGACAATAATAATACAATAACGAAATGGTGCAACCACCCAACCAAAACAAGAACTTGAAGGCACCAAAACAAGAACTTGAAGGCAGTGGGCGCCCCCAATTCAACGGCCTTAACTGCCTAGACTGCTATCTAGTCCTGTTCTTGTACCTTCTGAAATTTCCCTAACTTCGTTCTTCAACAAGAATGGAGACTGCCCTTTCCAATCCTTCGATCTCAATTCCAAAAATCTTCCATTTTTCTAATTACAAACACTCACCTGCTTTACGAATTCGATGTCAATCAGCCGATTCCTCCAATGCTGCCACAGCAAAAAAGATGGTCCGCACACCGGCGGAGATCCCAATATGAAGAAGCCCGATTGGTTGCGGCAGAGAGCTCCTAAGGGGAAAAGTTTCAAGAGGTGAAGAATTCTCTCTCTCGCTTAAGCCTCAACACCGTTTGTGAGGAAGCTCAATGCCCTAATATTGGGGAGTGCTGGAATGGAGGCGGTGATGGAATTGCCACTGCTACTATTATGCTTCTTGGAGATACCTGTACCCGCGGCTGTAGATTATGTGCTGTTAAAACCAGCAGAAACCCTGCTCCTCCTGATCCTATGGAGCCTCTAAACACTGCTCAAGCCATTGCAAGCTGGGGGTACCTGTTCATTCTTCTAAAAATCTTCTCTTTTCTTTAGTTTTGCTTGCCCTTGTCTGTTCACCTTATTGCTTGTGTGGTTACTTCATTAATTTCATACTAACAGTATTTTTGGTTTAAAGTTAGAATCTTTTTTGTGTCCGTGGCAGCCCTTTTCCTTATTTTCGTCAAGATTTTACATTCATCATTTGGTTTTTGTTATGTTCCTGTGCCATTGTGCATCTTTGTATTGTCTGCAATACAAAACATCCAATTCTTGACATTGTCTTAGGCTCTTAAGTTAACAGATGTTTGCAAGCTCAAGTTTATGTTTAGTTGTTCTAACGTGTTCCATATTGGATCTCTTTGCTTATTGAATACAATTTTCATTTGTAGCTGTCTTTCGATTTTTGCAGTGTGGACTATATAGTCCTAACCAGTGTAGATCGTGATGATCTTCCTGATGGTGGAAGTGGGCATTTTGCTCAGACTGTTCAAGCTATGAAGGTCCTAATTTTATCAAGACATTTATGTTCGGTTACTTTTCAGTTCTCTTGTTGTTGTAGCAACTATAGGAACATAAATGAAAGGTTTGACTTTTCTTGCAAATGTCAAACCTGAGCTCATGGTCGAGTGTTTAACTTCTGATGTTAGGGGTGACTTAAATGCTGTCAAAACTTTGGTACATTCCGGATTAGATGTCTTTGCTCATAATATTGAGACTGTGAAGCGGCTACAACGGATTGTTAGAGACCCTCGAGCTGGGTGAGTAGTGTGTTTAGCGGTTGGAAATGTAAGAATGTGAAGGTAGTTTCTCAAATTTATTATTTGACACAATTGCGCTTGGTGAAAGCCTGTTGACTTTGTGATTGGCTTTATATGACAATGAATACAATGTAGAACATACAGTGTAGTCATGATGAGCAAAAATTTCAATTAGGAAATTATGCGTAGGACCTTTCTACAGTGTATCATGTGTCAATATCTTGAATGAACCAAGGCTGAGGTTGTTATGTGAATACTGACAAGACAACAGATTTATTGTAGGTGCTAATGCAATTCTAATAGTGTAGTTTGATGATGAAGGTATGAGCAAAGTTTAAAAGTTTTGAAATATGCAAAAGTGAAGAAGGAATGATTACAAAATCGTCCATAATGTTGGGACTCGGAGAAACTGATGATGAGTTGAAACAAGCTATGGCTGACTTAAGGGCAATAGATGTCGACATTTTGACACTCGGACAATATTTGCAGGTATCTTAATTCTTATGCAAGTTAGTTTCATAGCTTTGGATAATCATTTAGCTTCAAGCATTCTAGAATCAGTTCAATGTTTTTTACGCACTTTAATCTGCTTGCATTTACGTGATTGACCATAATCTGCTACTGTTTTACCCTCGGTGATTCTGATATTGCAAACCACTGGTTTGAGCTTACTCTTTTAACTGCTTAGTCATCAAATGGACTTCTAGATCGTTAATCCAAGGGCTTTCTATGCAGCCAACTCCATTGACTGTCAAAGAGTATGTTAGACCGGAGAAATTTGCCTTTTGGAATATGGACAGTCTATTGGATTCCGATATGTAGCCAGTGGGCCTATGGTAAAGCTCTTTCTACCTGTTCAGGCAATCTTCTTTTTTCGCTTTTAATGTATGCTGGATTCTGATCCTTGTGCAAATGAACCTAAAGGACTACAGTCAACTTTTTAGGAACGAGAATATGTTTACAAGTTAGTGTCCTATTGAAATCTATCCGTGATCCTATGAATTGTAACTTAAGTTTGGTAAATGTGTTTGGCCCTGATACAACAAGATAATGAAAATATTTGGAAAACGACAGATAGTTCAAGCTAGTATAATCTACAGAGCTTGAACTTGTTTTGTAAGCTTTTTCAAGATGAATTAAATTAACCGGTCCAAATCATTAGATGAAGTTGATATGTCCATTTTTGTTTTTCAGGTAAGGTCCTCATACAGGGAAGGAGAGCTGTTTGTTAAAACAATGGTGAGAGAACGAGCCAATACAATACTGTTGCTGCTGCCAAGTCCTAGTGCTCTGTCAAATAGAATGCGGACTTCCGAGCACAGATGGATAGGGGATGCAGGGATTTTCTTTTAATACCCACAGAATTTTTTATTTTTTTTGGCATAATTCTTCTTATTGTGTGTCGAAATTGGAAGCATTGGATTTAGAGAGTAGATACTGTAAAAGCAACCTTCTTCCTTACATCAGTGGAGGATGGTTAAAGTTTCTGGATTTCACAAAATGTACATTATTATTTATTGTGATGCTGCTGGTTATTGATGCAATTACACTGAATTTTGATGGTTACCAAAACATAGCACCATGCTCGGCAGTGCCCGGAAATATTTCTCATGCAAGAAACTATGAAGTAACCATTGTGTTGTTTTGGGTAAATATTATTATTTGCGACAGAGGCTTTCAAATGACGTAACTTGTTTAACTAAGGCTTTACGCAACTTCTTTTTCATTCACCAACGAAAGCAAATTGATAATCACCAACTTGCATTAAAATTCGGTAGGAGTAATTTTACCAATTTTATTTTATTTAAAAGAATAGAATAAAATAAACCGACTTGATACATTTTGTATCAAAGAGTGTATGTGTTGTGTTGTGGGTAAGGCTGAAGAAGGCCTATCCAAATCCAATACTTAATTTCACAGAAAAATTTAAAAACAAATTAATTAAAGTAAAACCCCAAATCCAGAATATTTATGAGATTCCAATACACACAACTTTCGGTGTTGTTGGGTGCTTTTTAGGGACTTTCTTCCTACTCCTCCTTTCTCCCCGTACGCATTCTATTTCTTGTTTTGCTTTGCTTGTTCTTATTTGTTAAAAAGGAAATAATCTCATTTCCGTTTGGTAAGAAATCTTGATTCTCATTTCCCTCTCATCATTCTTTTCTTTTTCTGCTTTCCAATTTCATGTTCTCCCCTTTTACTTTCAGTATTATTAATTCTAATTTGCCTATATCCTTACTTGTATATGCAATCTGCTTGCTTTTGAGCACTTTCTTGACTTGAAGAATTTTTCTTGATATTTATGTTATTGCGGTTAATTTTGACTGGAATTTCTTTAACTTAGACTTCAGTTTATCGTCCCAGATGATTGATCAAGTTAAGTATTAATCTTATGCTCTTTGCATCAGTTTGTACTTGAAATTCTCTGGCTTCTGTTTTTTATGAGCACAGCCTCTAGAATCAGCTGCATCATTGCTGCTTTTAAGTTCAGCAAGCAGAATGCTTTTGTAACCTTGGTTTCTAATTGAATGTGCAGCTAGTTTATTGGATATTTGTGGAGGCGTTGAATTTTCAATAATCAACAATTTTATACTTTCATTTTGTGTTTGTTTTTCTGATTGCCAAGTCCCTATTTTCCAAATCTTTTCCTCTGGCTTTCGTGTGCTTGGACACCTGTCTCTTGTATTGCTTTTTTGTTTGGTTTGCCTCTAGGATCAAAGTTTGTCCTCTCATACTTGATTCCCATGTTGTTTTCTAGAGTGTATATGGGATGATTTGGATATTTCATGGGAGTTGTAGAGGACAGTGAACCGCCTTTGAAACGTGTGAAGGTGCCCTTAGGAAAGTCAAAGAGCTTCTTGGAGCCCTCATCTGTTTCAGAGCCAGCAACTAATTCTTTGGGAGATTCAATGGCTTGCCCTCTAACCTCCCAAGGGGATGGAGACACAGTTGGAGCAAGAGGAGTTATTAAAAGATTGGAATTTGTTAAAATTATAACTAGGGCATTATACTCACTTGGTTATGACAAGAGTGGTGCTATTTTGGAGGAAGAATCAGGTATACCCTTGCACTCACCTGTGGTTAGCTTGTTTCTGCAGCAGGTAATGGATGAAAAATGGGACGAAAGCGTGGCCACTTTGCATAAAGTTGGTATTTTAGATGGAACAACTGTGAAATTGGCTTCTTTCTTGCTATTGGAGCAGAAGTTTCTCAAACTTCTGAAAATGGATGATGTTGCAGCTGCCTTAGATACTCTAAGGAATGAAATTGCACCCCTTCATATCAATTTGAACCGTGTTCATGAGCTAGCTGCTTGTGTAATTTCTACTTCTCGACGTGTAATTTTTGGTCAGGATTCTGAGGGCACAGATTCAAGGTCAAAGATTCTAGAAAAACTACAGAATCTGCTACCTCCTACAGTCATGGTTCCCGAGAAAAGGTTGGAGCATCTTGTTGAGAAGGCTCTTGATGTACAACGTGATTCATGTGAATTCCACAACAGTTTAGATAGTGATCTGTCATTGTACTCAGATCATCGATGTGGAAGAAACCGTATTCCTTCTGAAACAATGCAGGTTAGTTGTCTTTTGGGTTTATGGCCCTTTTCTTTCAATAAGTTGCATGTTTATTGTGCTTTAAAGATCATACAAGAAATTGAGTTGCATATATTGTTCATCTCTTTTTCCATGGCATATTTAGTGTTTTAAATGTTACAATATTTAATGAATTCATCTTCTTGACTAATGGCAATGTATTAATGCTTAACGAACAGATTATGGAAGCTCACAAAGATGAAGTTTGGTTTTTGCAATTTTCACACAATGGAAAATATTTGGCCTCATCATCCAAGGATCAGTCAGCAATCATATGGGAGGTAAGGGTTTCTATATTATTTGTGGTCATTGATAATGACATTTTATTTGTTTATCCAATGAGTCTTTGAGGGAATTCAAATACTAGTCTGTTAAAAAAAAAAAAGAAAAAGAATTCAAAATACTAGAGATTCGAAATACTTCATATAGCACCAACTCATTGTGATTGCCATTCACCCACACCTCTCTGTTAGATACAAATAAATTTATCCTCTTCTAATTTTTTGATTCATTCTTGTTCCAATTGTCTTTTTCAAGAATGAGTTGCCTGTTTGCTGGAGGACAAAATTTGGGAGAGCTAACAAGTATGGTTACAGGGGACTATGAGATAATTTTATTGTAATACAAGGAAATGGTCCCTTTGCCTTTTGTGTTGCGTTGAAATTATGGGTTGCAAGATGTCTGGCTTGAATTGTTAGCTGTGTCTTATTGAATTTTTTTTTTCTCACTAGGCTAAGCTTCTCCTTTATCACTTCTCCATATGATCACCGGTTGTTCCTCTTTACATGAATGCTTTGCATTGATGATATTCTCTCATTATTTGATATTTTAGGATATAACTTCTTTGTTGGTATTTTAGGACATAAAAGTGTAATAGTTTCTATTGTACATTTACTTTGTGAGTGGCTGTTCTTGAATTTTAAGTTTGGCTTTAATTTGACTATTTTGTTTAATCACTTATTCAATTGGTTTAGGTTAAAGAGGATGGTCAAGTCTCACTGAAGCATGAGTTAAGGGGTCATCAGAAACCTGTTTTGATGGTTTCTTGGAGTCCCGATGACAGCCAACTCCTTACTTGTGGACAGGAAGATGTTATCAGACGTTGGGATGCCAGTTCAGGAGAATGCATTCATATTTATGCTAAAGCTGGCATTGGCTCGGTTTCCTGTGGGTGGTTTCCCGATGGTAAGGGGATATTTGCTGGCATGATTGACAAAAGTATCTGCTTGTGGGATTTGGATGGAAAGGAATTGGAGTGTTGGAAAGGGGAGAGGACACTCAGAATATCAGACACAGCCATGACTGCTGATGGAAAGAGGATCATAAGCATATGTAGAGATACTGCAATACTGTTGTTAGAGAGGGAAGTAAAATTTGAAAGGCTGATTGAAGAAGAGCAAATGATTACTTCGTTTGCTCTCTCTGAGGACAACAAGTTCCTTCTGGTTAATCTTATAAACCAGGAAATCCACTTATGGAATATTGAAGGCAATCCAAAGATTGTATCCAAATATAAAGGTCATACACGTTCTCGATTTGTCATCAGATCCTGTTTTGGTGGATTTGAGCAAGCTTTTATTGCCAGTGGGAGTGAGGACTCTCAGGTACTTTCATGTTCAGGTGTGCTAAATTTACTGACAGTGAGGATTTTGCATGTTTCTGACAAATGCTATGAAAAAATATGCATCCTTTGTTTCCTTGGTTACTCCTGCCTCTGCACTAATATCATTTGTTTTTGTCCTTGTGAAGCACTGTCCATCCTATTATACTATATTTCCTTTGTATATGTTGCACCTATAATTTCAGCCCATTTCATAAAAGAATATGGTATCTATTACATATGTTGTAACTGGAATATCCAGGCCATTTCATAAAAGAATAAGGATCTCCGTGCACATGTGCAACTTACTGCACATCATTGCATTATTCTAGCTAGCACGCTCCATGGACTGCATCTTAGTCTCATGAATGTTTTTTATAAATTTTTGTTTGTCTATGTGTAAAAATTAGGAAAAATATATAACTCCATGAAGCACGATCTGGTTTTGAGCATCTGCATTGGATATTAATGTGTCGCATTCATATCCCATGTGGGTGCTGAGACAGTACTGGTTGCTTTTACTCAAGAGTAGCAGCTGCTGCTTGAGATGCAAGAGAATGCTGCACAATTTTTATTCATGCATGTACTGCTTGGTAATTTGTTTATGGTTCATTTGGTATGATTGTTTCTTTGTCAAGCTAACTTTTTGATTGACAAGGTGTGTGATTTGGGTTGCAGGTGTATATATGGCACAGACCCTCTGGAGAACTTCTCTTGGTACTGCCTGGGCATTCTGGAGCTGTTAACTGTGTAAGCTGGAATCCAGCAAATCTTCACATGCTAGCTTCGGGTAGTGATGATCGTACAATTCGAATATGGGGTCTAAACCACTGCAGTCTGGAGCAAAGAGAACAAAGCAATGGAATTGTACACCCCTGCAATGGAAAAAGTTGAAACGTTCCTCAGAGTAAACGAAATAGTAATGATCTTTTTTAAGTTCATTGAAGTTGTTATGACCTTGGACGATTTACTTTTGCTCGTTGCATCTGATATCTGGCAAAATGGCATCAATTGTGAGCCAGCTATCCATCAAATGGATACAAATTTTAATTGCCATTGTTATTTCATTTCTTTATTATTCTGCTGCAGAAACTTCATTCTCTCGTTGCAACATGTGGCTATCATCCATTAATGTTGGAGTCAAATTGAGTAAAATAAAAACATCTGTAACTTAGAGATTGAACAATGATGTCTGGATACATTGATTGCTCGCTACTTGTAAAAATATAAATGTACACTAGGAAATGAAACGAAGAAGAAACTAAAAGCTATGAGATGGGGGTGAGAACAAAGAGCTTGCAAGAATGAGGATCCACTTCTGTTGTTAAACTCCCTCTAAATGCCATTGGAAGAGTCTGATGCTGTTATTATCGAACAGTTCAATAATAGTAGTTAGTATTAATGAAATGGAGTAGGTAGGTAGGTAGAGAAATTACCTCCCAAACATCTCTCGCTTGAACAGGAGTATCAGTTGGAGCAATACCAACATCATCCCAGTGAGCAGTCAGAGAAGATTTCCATGGCTTTTTGTTTACAAACAGAACCACTACTCTATTACTTGATAAAGGTCCAGCCCATATCTGATATGTTAGTATATTGTTTCATTTAGTATTTCAGAGTTGTTATTTTCATAAAAAGAAAAAATTAATGAATCTTACATCTCTCTCTCCTTCCATTCTAACTTTTCTTGCTTGAACACCCAAAGAATCTATCAAATCCAACACAAAATTAGTAAAATTGAAGATTTTGGATCCCATTAGCATTAATTAATTATAACAAAAGCAAAATACCTTGATTAATATCAATCACCTCCTTGTTGCTAACAATTTGCATAGTCTCGTTGGTGAGAGATCTTATGTCACATCCTAAAAGGAGCGGTGCCTGCCATGTTAAGAAAAATTAGACCAACTTAATTTCTTTGATCAAGAAAATAATTATATGCATCAACTTACTTTAGAAACTGCCCATATGCTAAAATGCACTACGTATTCATTATACTTCATTCCTCCATTTCCCACTTCTAGCATATCAGGGTCTGGTTTTAAAAAAAGAAAGAGACCCAATTTATCAGCAAAATTAACTCTTTTTTTTTTTTTTTTAATTTTAGAAGTTACACTAACCGTTCCAACCACCAGACTTCGCATATTCAGCAAACACTTCGTTCATGTCAGCTGCCTTAAGCATTCTATAATGTAAAACAACCACACCATTTGAAGATTAGTTAAAAAAAGAAAGAAATATCATTAATCCTAATCATTAATTAACTAATTCAATACCTCTCCCATGAGTCTGCAATATCATCACTGGTTCTCCAGCTGTTCCCAACATCTGCTCCCCAGAGAGCTGGATCCATGTCACCCCTAATTAAATTAATTAATCAGTAATATTTGATTAATTATTGTTCTAATCAACTTGTATAAAAGGAAAGCAATGCGTGAAGCACCATTCACATAGAGAGAAAAAGATGGGGCGGCCTGTCTTCTTTAGAGCACTGGACATTGCTTTATATCTGAAAAGAAATTAGTAATTAGATTTATTTACTCTAAACTCAAAATGCATGTTAAATGAAAGCAATCAAAAAGAAATATTTGTACGTACCTAATGATTGGTTTAATATCATTGTTATAGCAGTTATCATACTTCAAGTAGTCGATTCCCTGCTTCCGATGGAAATTAATCAATTGTTCATACAATAATATTAATTCTTTAATTAATTAAAATGTTTTGGGAAGATCAAATGTACCCATGAAGCAAATGTAGCAGCATCTTGATCTTCATGCCCAAGTGAACCAGGCACTCTTCCTGAACAGGTTTTGAGCCTTCATGTTCATGGGAAAGCATTAATTTATCATTTCCGTTTGTTTATAATAGGAACTTACAATGAGTTTAAAGAATTTACCCTGCATCTCCATATATTCCTAACTTGAGACCTTTGCTATGTACATAATCTGCTAAAGCTCGAATCCCAGAAGGAAATGTGATCTTGTTGGCGACAAGATTTCCCTAATAAAAAGAGAAAAGAATAAAAACCATCTGGCAAGATATATAGAAGGTGGTGAAAGAGGAGAAGCAAACCTGGTTGTCTCGTTTCGCTTCACCCCAGCAATCATCTATTAAAAAAAATTGGATGCATGAGTTGGTTCACGTCATAACTAAATAAAATTGTAGTGAAATGATCAACTTTACCTATATTAACGTACACGTAGCCGAGCTGAGACAGCCCAGTTGAGACTAAAGCGTCAGCTGATGAGTCAAACAGATTAATGATGATTAGTCAGATATCCAAATTTTTGAAATCATACATATATATATTTACCTGTTTCTCGGATAACCGTCTCATTTATCTGGCAGTGGAAGTGATTCCAGCTATTCCACCTGTTACCATACATAGGGAAAATAAGTTTTTGGGATCCGGAGTAGAGACGAAGAGCAGAGATGTTTAAGTTATTTAATAAATAATTACCCCATAGGAGGAGTGAGAGCAAGGCCATTGTCAAGAAGCAATTTCCTGCTACTTGAATATGCAACTATAGCCATGCAACAAGAATAGAACAGAAACGAGCAAATCAAAGAACACGAGCGTAGATTAAAATTACCCATCATCATCATCTACGATCTATCTCAGTGGAACTCTGTATATTTTATGGATTACGAACTTGAATAATAATTAATATATAGGCATAAGGTAGAGTTATCATTAATGCCACGTGTAGTGCACCCAATAGCATATGTGGATCTGGTCTGACCAGTTCATGAAGACACTAAAAGTAAGGCGTAGGAAATGGCATAGTAGGCATGTGTTGGATTGGAGCACAGCATTCACCACTATTATAGCTCTAGGCTGAATTTTGTTTTAATTATCATTAGTGAAATGTCATAATCACGTTGGATAATGTCAACCAAGTATGTTAGATTACACCGACCACTACAACCCACTAGACATGCGCCACGAGCAGCCTTCTACTTACTATTGAATTTGTGGTTCAGGAAAATGGATGCCACTACAACTCACTCCTACTTCAACTTCTTAAGTAAAACTTTGCGGCTTCATTGCAACATCATATTAGTTTTATTTTTATGGAACTTAAAATAGAAAAATTTGTACAATACATCTAATAATAGTCAATAAGTCTTCTATACAAAGTATGACATATTACATTATCCTTGTGTTTTGGTTCTTAAAAAAAAAAAAAAAAAGTAAACTTACATTAACATATTTGGAGCTTCTAATTCTTAATTGAAATTTCCCTAAAAAAAAATTCTTAATTGAATTTGATTGTCGGAACCGAGAATTGCTATCCGCCAACAGAATCTATATATATATACTTAAATTTTTATTATTTTTGAACAGAATTATACGTCTGAAAATGAATATTATAAATAATTCTATTAAAAAAAAATTAAGTATATATATATATATATAAACTTTTATATTCGCTGAAAAGGTTTAGTTTACTTACATCGGTAGTTATTTTGGACATAAAATGTAAGTTTTCAGTTCTAACACTCAATTTTTATTTTTAATAGTCAACAAGACAAATGACTATACTAAATTAAAACTCTTGAAAAATAAGTATGAATATAGTTTTATTGTTTATGGACCATTTGATTACTAGAAAGTCAGAAAGGAAACTTGATTTGTCGATCCAATATCGTAGTCCAGTTCACTTCCCTTCATTTGGCTATTATTTTCAACGAATCTAGCCTCAATATGTTTAAGACCAATCAACTGGCGGTCCAAGTTATGTTTAAGACCAGTCAACTGGCGGTCCAAGTTAGATGTGTTAGACGTTGAACAATGGCGATACAATTTAAGTTGGCGACGGACCTTTTTTATATATTTTTAATGAAAAAAAAATTATTTTTATGTTAGAAAAAATTAGAATAATTTTTTTAGAGAAAAATAAGAAAAAAATCCGCAAGCACAATCAAATTGCGAGAAAAACACTTTACTCTGAGAACAGAATTGAGTAATACGGTTGAAATATTTCAATTAATCGTGGTTGAAAAAAGAAATTATGTTCAAAAATTACAATTTAACCAAAATAACTACCTGTGAAAGAAAATCAAGTTTACATTCAGCTCCCCTAAAGTTACATTGGCAAAGGTTCCAAGGCCATGGGTGAAAATTACCCTACTAATAAGAGTTAAAGCTCCAATATGTCAAGAAAATGGGGGAAATTGCCTGGAAAAGCATTTACAACTACAAGAACCCGTGACAAAACTGATTGAGAACCTCTCACTTGCAAGGCACACAAGACCCATTTTAATAGCGATCCATTCAATACAAACAATATAGCTAGTACTAGGCATGAAATCTCAAGACGTCTTCACAAGATTATAAACGCCAACCGTTTTCTATGCTTGCAGTTCCTCGAGACAGATCATATGCACAATGGTGCATTTGTTGCTTGAAAGTTTTTTCGCTTGCCGACAATTCCTTTTAACATGCAGCAAGTTTGATCATCTTACTCTCAATCACATATGATTCACAAAGCCTCCCTTAGACTGAAAGTTCTAGCTATGTCCCTGGCATTATCATAATCATTAAGCTCGACCAACATCTTCTTCAACCTACGTGCCAGTCCATAAGTCTCAGTTTCAGTCACGCCTGACATGTGCTTCTTCTCCAGTGCCCTTCCCAAGGACATCACAAAATCCACCAAATGTCGTAATTTATTGCTGCAAAATTATATTTGAGAATATGAAAGGATCATTTAGCATTATGATAGAGCAAACACTAAAGAATAAATAACTAAATGGGCATAATTATGCATAGAAAAGATAATACAGTAATTGGGGATATATGACGCACATGGTAAAGAAAAAATAAATTACAATTGATGTGAAAAATACATTCAGACTAAAACCATCAGTAATTGCTGCAAGATTCTTCTTCTCATTAACAGAAAATGAAAAGCTGGCCAAGTATAAAATTACAGTAGATTACCATACTAACCATGCTCAACTTCAACCCATATTTCTTAATTCTTGTCTTTACTTTAGAATTTAATCACTTCTATCTACCAAACAAAACTGAACATTGTAATAATACAATAAACTTTCCCTAATTAGTAGCAGGCTAAGGGATCAAAATCTCTAGAGAAAAACCAGTTGATTTACTATTTTGGGGGTCGGGGGCCCTGCGGTACAGGTACATGAGAACTTATTTTTCTATGTTGCAAATTCACTCTAAAAAATGATTTTTCTAAGAAACCAGTGTCCAAAAGTGGATAGTGCTATTTCACCTAAACAATATTATTTCTGCTAATGATCAACTTGAGTACCATTCAATTACATCATTTCAAATTAGGAACACAGGAGTTCAGTAGCAAAGCAAAAAGAAGGGGGATTTTATTAGTACCTGGGTTCCCCAGTGACATTTGGACCTGCCCACAGACCAGATAAAGAAGCAACGATCCTCTCAGTTCTTGTGACTGCATCATGAATATTAGATGCAACGCTTCGAACATGAGGTAGAACCTTCCCACATAAAAGCTCATCAAGAGCAAGCTTCTCCAAAACTGGCAATGCAAGGATATCTTTCCAAAGGCATATGTTTTTCATCAAACGAACTGACATCCCAAAACGATATGCTGCAATCCGTGCTGCACTTGGCACAGCCTTGAGCACAAGTGGGCTCCATGTTGGAACCTATGGCATGGAAATGCACAGAACAATAAGAACACTAATGCATTTCTCTGTCAAGCAAACCAATTATTTCCAGTAGATGATTATTCATCTTTTATATATAAGGAGCAAAAAATGTGCTGAGACAGAATGGGAAGCGGGGAGGGCGGTAAGGAGATGACTTAAGTTCAACCCGCATACCATGATATTAGCAACAGCATCAGCTAGACGGGTATGGACTGTGACCAATAGCTCTGATAGAGCCTCACTAGAAGCTGGAACATAATTTGTTACCAAGCTTGTGGCAGAAACAGCATTTTTAGTTTCTTGTGTACTGAGCATGTCCCAACAATGGGAAATTTCATGATGCAGAATAGGAATTGCAACCTTTTCCACGATTTCTGGAATGAGGTTACCATCAGCATCATCAGGACTGAAATCACTTCCATCTTCTGGTAAACCATAACTAAATAGCAAGGAATGCCTGAAAAAGAGAAGAGATATGGCGTGTGAAAAATAAAAAGCCAGAGAGGTATGGCACGTACCTTTGCACATTAGAGAAGAGAAAGGGCAAATGATAAAATGAGACTTGAAACAAATTTAGCAAATCAAAATGCAGACTCAAAATATTAAGTAATACCATTTCATATCATAAAAATCAACATCTTGATGAAGAGGGTCCCATTTTAGAAGTTCTAATCTCACATATGGAGAGAAGATTGCAGCTGCACTTAGTGACATGTAAGCATCTCGGTAGCTTGTTGAATATTCTTTCTTCCACCTTTCAAATCTTTCTTTCACCAATGAAAGTTCAGAATACTCTTCAGAAGCATCACCAAAAATTTGGTCAGCGGTTTGGAGCAACATATCACGGTTTGACTCGTAAGCAGCACTTTCACTGTCACTCTCATCTGTACTTGATTCCCCCTCAACTTTCTGATCAGAAACATCAACCTCCATAGACAATAATCTCCTTGCCTCAAACCGATCTTTCCTTCGTTGACGGGCCTCAGCTCTCCTCATTATATCCATACGTTTCTGCTGGTTAATATCTCTACCAAATTCATCTAACTTCACGGGTAGATTAGTTCGTTCTTTCATTGTAGCTATTGCAGCTTGAGCTGCACTTGAGGCAGCTGTAATGACAGCTGAACTGCTTCCACATTCATTAAAAACCATCACTGCTGCCTTTACAGCTGCTTCTACCTCCGCTATTTCATCGCCATTATCAGCATTTCTTCTTTCTAGAAGACTAAATGCACGTTGTTCATGAAGCTTCTGCATTTGCTCTTCCAATTCCTCAATATAAGGAGCTTTATGCTGAAAAGGAAAGAAATTACAGGAAGCTAATAAGGTTGTATATCTAGGGGCTAATAAAGTCAAGTACTAAAGATATTATGTAAATAGAAAAGTTCAAATGCAGATGCATGCACATAAATACTAGGTGACACAAGAAATTTACTCACTCATAGAATTATGCTGGTAATAAATTATCCGACAGTTCGTTATTTATTCATGGAAGTATATGTACGTGCAGGACATAGAATTAGATTAACTCATACCTGCAGAAATTCACATATAACAGAAACAAAGTCACGAAGCTTTTGCATAAAGATGAACTTCTCACCAGCAGCAGACAGAGACTTCTCAAGGGCAGTGATATTCATCAATGAAGAAGACAAACTATCATCAGTTTTTGTCAGTGAAGAAACTGTTCTGTTGTGAGATTCCTGAAATACAATTTTAGGGTTATATTTACAGAAAAGCAAGTTTTATTCTCATAAACAATTTGTAACAAAGCATGCTTATGATGGTTTTTCATGTATGTATGCTTTTCATATGTAATATGAATAAAGAGAAGGAAGATAGTTTGACACTTTGACATAACCTGTTAGCTACTATTCTTTGCATTTTTCATATCATTTGCAACTAAAAAAAAAACGAGTAACTGATAATAGCATCTCTAATAGATCCACTACTAGACCAGGTATCAGTATTCAGCTGCATTCCTAAAGCCAAGTATTGATGCTTCAAAGGTTTTAATTCCAATATCTTCTTCTATTTGGAGTTCAATTTATAAGCAACAAATTTTGGTATAATCACCAAACTAATCAGTTATCATTATAGATGAAATAAATTTTCAGGAATATTGGTTCCTTATTTGTGCATAAATTAAGAAAATGTTTTAATTCTATTTGCCATGATTTTCATGAATGGTTCAGAATATTAAAAAGATTTGAATCTTTGGACTGTTGGAAACGGGGTTACTTTGTGATAAAACAATAATAGGTTCACAAAAAAAAAAGATCAAATTATAAATTAGTTATAGAGAATAACAAACCTTAAGTCTCCTGGCATTATCCTGCAAGGCTTTCCTAGCAATCTCAGCCTGTTGAGGAATGGATAAGGCATCCAAACCTTGAGATGCTCCAGAGGCACTTCCAATGCTTGGAACTGAACCATACATCACAGGCTTCAGCTGACGTTGTTGGTGTTGATGATTATGCATTATAGTAGTAGAACTAGTAGTGAAAGACGCATTAGTACCAGAACTATCATCCATTCTTTTTCCTAAACCCTTCCTAACTTGTTCTTCCTCCCAAATCTTGTCTTCTTCATCCTCATCATCAGCATCAGCAGTACCCTCCTCCGTCATAACATTACTGGAATATCTAACAGCAGTGGCCGAGCCAATCATTGCTTTGACATGCCCATTATCATCACCAGCAGTGTCTAAATTGTCAAAAACACCATGAGTGCTGCTGCTGTCTTTTTTCCCCATCAAGGAAATTCGAGTCCTGAATTCAGGTTCCTCATCACTCAAACCTTCGGCCAACCCATGATTAGGGCCTATATCCAAGGAGATATAATCAGGAGCAGCAGCCCTTGACTGCCTCAACCGTTCCCTTTTAGCCCTGATCTTCTTGATAGTCTCCTCATCTGGAATCAGCGAATAATCCTTCGATTTTCCCAACCCTAATGATGCCAATCGATTTTCTGCATCATTCCTTTCTTCATGATTCTGGTCTTCACCCTCAGAATCTAACTGTTGGGTTTTTTTAAGGGTATCTGTGGAAGGCTCTTCTTGGGGGGGTTTGAGGAGACCCTTGAGAACTATTTTGGGCTCAGAAGAGGACTTGGAGGCAGAGGAAGAGGGTTTAGCAAGGGTGCGGGTGTTCTTCTGGAGCTCAAGAAGTGCTTCTTTGGTGTAAGTGCCAGCTTGGGGAAGCACATTGGAGGTGGTAGAGGATGGGGTAGGAGGAAGACGGTCCTTAGAGGTGATCAGCTTATGAGAGGAGCTACCTTTGGCAAGATGTGAAGAAGTAGGTTTGCGAGAAGACGAAGATTTTGAGATGCGGGAAGATGGGACTTCATCATCTTCATCATCCGCAAAGCTAAGAAGCTTCTTGGGTTTAAAAGAAGAGGAAGACTTGCTGGAGGTGGCAGGAAATGGGGCATTGGTGGCGGAATCACTGTTGTTGTCATCATCATCTCCTCTGCGGCGGAAGTTTCTGGATTTGGCACTGCTCATGGCTAGCGACCGGGGAGATGTGCCTCTGCGTTGATAACGGGGTGAGCCTGAGTATGTTAATTTATAGATTACCAATATTAAATCCTAGTAAGGATAGGAGAATAAAAGTATAATTGAAACCCTAATCAGATACAAGTTAAATTCCTAAGTCAAAATCTACCGACATTAAGCTTTGCAAGCCTTCTTCTAATTCATGAAGATACAACGCTCATATAAATTATCCAATTAAAAGATGATATATATAATAATTATCCATGAAGAACAATCCTAAATATCTATATGTCAATGCAATCATCGATATTCATGCTTTCAACTATATTTCAAGTGATTGTCATAAACTTCCCAAAAGTCTTATCAAATTACCCCAAACGTACTCGCAAGAAATCAGGGAAAGCAAAATTTGTTTTTGAGCAATTAGAAAATCAACTGCTTATAGTTGCAACTGTGAAAAAATTGCCAAAACATACCCACAGCAAATCAGGGAAAGCGAAAGAAGGTTTGAAGCAGATGCAGAACTGGATTTGGTGCCCAACTACGTCTTCCTGCGTTAGCCAGCAGTATTTGCGACGGGAGAGTTGGAAGAGGCTCTTTATATCAGCGTTTTCATTGTGCAGGGACTGTGAACTGGTATGACAAGGTTTTGAGCACCATCAAGAATCAAATAGCAAGCACTTAGTGGACGGGATTAACGGGCGATTAGGGTTCGAAGGATATTTGGGAGGGACTAAGCAAATAGGTAATGACGTTAAAGCAAACATACTGGTCTTGCATCAATTCCAATTATAAAACGCCACCGTCTTTAATACGGTGCCAAATCCGAATTTTTTCCCATTAACCGAAATAACCAATTTTTTTTCAAAAATATTTTTTGCACATATAGGTTACCTCAATAAAAGCTTGTGGAGTATATTAATTTTTTTATTATCAAAACGCTAAAATCTTTTTTTTTTAGGATTTGAGATAGTTTTTAACTGTTTATTTATATATCATTTTATTAAAGGTTAATTTATTAATTTTCAACTTTTCATAAACAGCTAATATTTATTTAAACAGTTAAACACTACTCTTTTCGTAAATAGTTACTTAAAATGCTAAACTTGACAATACATTAATAGTGTTTTGTGGTACTGATAACCGAACCAAATCAAAATTGAGAATGGTAAAAAAATTTTAAAGGAACAAACCAAAATTGAAAGAAAAATTATCCAATTTGCACCTTCCAACTATGAGTTATGTTTAAAAAAAAAAAAACATATATGACCTTTTTAAACAATTTACACCATATCTTGGACTTGGACTCAAAATGGCAATTAACCCATTAAT
>CANUEY010340782.1:0-59993 GCA_948099555.1 Croton setiger
ATATATATATATATATATATTTCATATTAAAAAAGAAAAAAGAGAGAATAGCATAAATTTTGTAATATAATAAGATATCATATATTATTGTGGTTGGTCTCAAATATTTTTTTAACTAATCCATTTCTTCTCTCATTCAAATTCATCATCCACAATCTAATCTCTCCTACTAAAAAAACCAATCTTCTCTTCTCTATTCTAATATTCTTCTCTATAGATAGTTGTTTATGACATTATCGACAAACTATGTAACTGCTTTTCAACTCTATAAATACATTCGATGTAGAGATCAGAATTAGAACTTAGAAAGCAAAGAAAATAGTAATCTCCATTAAATAAAGGGGTAATTACTTTTGGGTACCTGAGGTTTGACCTAATGTACTCGTTGAATCGAACCATAATTTATTTGAATCAGATCATCCTAATTATTAAATCAAACCTGTGGGTCCCACTTACTTAAAAAATTTAAAACAATTAAACTAGAGCTCGAATCTAAGTCCTTTTGGTTACTTGGTTATATGATAACCAACTACACCACAACACATTTAGAGTATGATATTGACGTGATAATATTTTATTTTGTAAAGCACAACCATTTATCTTTTATCACTATAACAATTATCTATTATTTCAATTAAGATTTTATTAAATAATTACATATTTATTTTTTTACAGAAAATTTAGTGTTTATTTGGAGAAATTAACAAAAAAATTATAAAACTCATATTTTTTATTTGAAAAAATTAACAAAAATTACAAAAATCATATTTTTTAGGAGTAATTATTTTTGGGTCTCTGAGGATTGGTTTAATGTACTCTGGGGTCGCTCTATTTTGGAAATTGTATCATCGAGGGTCCCTGAGATTTGGCCTAATATACTCTGGGGTCCCTCTATTTTGAAAATTGTATTATCGGATCCCACAATAAATATTTCATTTCCTTGAATTAGAAATATGAGTTTTATAATTTTTATTAATTTCTCCAAATACATACTAAATTTTCTGTAAATTCATTAATACTATATTTATTCAATGCTATTCGGATAGTGATTGGGCTAGTTGCTCCGATGATTGTCGATTTATAAGTGGTTATTTAATTTATTTAGAAGGGATAAAATGTATTGTTTAATCCATTAATACTATATTTATTGATTAGTGATGACGCTGAAAACTACAAATAATTGAAGTAGAGGAATCTGGAACAATAATCTAGTTGGAGGAACTTGACTTTGATGCTTAAGTTAGCAAGAGTTGTAAGGAATAAGTATAAGAATGCTTAAGTTTAATGAATAATACTGTAAAGGAGTACGCCCTATTTATATTTTGATGAGAGCAACAGTTGCCTTAATTCTCGAAGTTCATGTAAGCTACTGAGAATATTGAGAGCATATCCAAAGTGGTCGAGGTGAACTGATATGAATTCTCCCGAGACATCCCATATTGGGCTGGGCTCACAAGTTCTCAACTAGACCAGGCCTTGATCCCAGTAGAGGTTCGGACCCATTTTTTAGCCTCGAGTAACACTGCTGCCTCTACAAATCCAGTAGAGCTAATGCGGCTAACCGAAGTGTCAAGTGTCTTTGAAGTGCCATCCTTTATGGACATCTAGACTGACATAATAAATTTTAGACGTCGCGATCATGCACGTGACAAGTGTCTTAGATATCTAACGACTACTATGTGTCATGGGAATCAGAAATGCTTTCTATTTGGCACCAAAGTCATCTTTTCGATCCTAAAATGATGCATATATAAACCCTTATTTAGGGGTTTTCCAGGAGAGCTACTTGCATTTTTGGACTTAGAGCTTTTTCATCAACTAAATTGATACCTATTTTATCTCAAGCTCTTGTTAGTAGTTATAACTTTTGATTCTACTATAGAATAAACATGACTTAGAATGTGTTTTTCCATTCTTAGTTATCCTTCATGGCTCGAATCAGGATCCAAAATCCAAAAAACAGGAATTAGAAGGATCAATTGTAAAAACAAAAAATACATAAAAATTTGATGAATGATGCGTTTGGAGAGATGATGGTACATATCCTTGTCGCCTTAACTACATCACAAGAAGTGTCGCTAAAACCATGTGCAAATCCAACATCCACATGCAAATTATGTTTGGATAACATGGCTTTGCATGTGAAGGAATGGGAACGATACATACCTATAATTAAATATATACATAAGATTGAGATTTTGGTTGTCTACATATTCCAGTGCATATAGGCATAAATCCATTTCTGTCTACATAAATATATTGAATTAATAATATAATTAGAAGAAAGTGGTTCTTCCCTTTTTGGAGTATTAGTGTTAGGCCATCAACCTCAATTTCAATTCTAAATAAAAGTATTCCATTTGTTGGACCATTAATTGCATTGTTTGTTCACTCAATTCCAAGTATCTAAAGCCTATCATAAAATAGATCCAAAGTTCAACATGGGGTTGAATTTGATATGATTAAGTGTTTAATTTGCTACATTATCATTATTGTTTCCATCCATAATTTGGACATGAGATTCCACATTCAATCATCATTTTTTTTTTTACTTTTCAATAAAATTTAAAATCATTCTCTATGCAATGATTTTCTTTTTGCTATTTACTTCTACTAATTAGTGGATTTGATAGGATGAAACTTATATTATAAAGAAAAAAAAAGGGAGTAAAAATTATGAAAATGGACAATCAACTTTGGATGTGCATGTTTTTGTGGTAGACAAAATCAATTTCCAAATAGAAAAATAATGATGAAGCATGAGGATTACATTAGAAGAGTGGAACCCACCATTATTTCAGGAAAAAGGAATTAATTAAGCCACTAATTTTAACTAATTAAAGTGATTGCAAAAGAAAACAAAAAATTGTTGTCGAGTAGTTATATATATATATATAAGAAAATGGCATGCCAAGGGACAGAATGGAACTTAACTTTTATTTCTGCCTCAACTTTTTAAATTGATAAGAATTTTCTTCTACATTATTGTCGCTACAAGTTCTATAATAATAATAATAATAATAATAATAATAATAATAATAATAATAATAATAATAATTAGACGGGTTTACGGTTTATTAATTAATTTTGGCTATGATATTTCATTTGATTATATATGGGGAAAAAAAAAGATGCATGTTTGATGTGTGTATGAACATGATATGTAGGTCCAATAACATGTTATCAAAATTTGAAATATTAACAAATATAGGATTTAATTTGGAGATTCTAAAGTTGTGAAATTTAGTCCTCAAAAGGTTACAGGCAAAGTGTATTTTTATGATGTGGATGGAGGCTTCTTAGTCTTCTTAGGTTTATACATTTCCAAAAAGAAAATGCTTTACTTGTTCATAAATTATTCTTTAGATCAATTTCGGGTGCTACTAAAAAATATTTAACTAAACAAATAGATTCCGTATCTCATTTATAATTTCTTAATGTGTTTTCCTTATATATTCCGTCTTACATAGTCCTAATCTAATTATATTATAATGAAAATGCATAAAAAAAAAGGTTAAAAATTAGCTAAGAAAAATGATATTTGAACTTTGAATTAACATATGATTAGAAACCCAACTCAATTCAATCTGGTACAGTAATTTAAATTTTGAGCTTGGCAATCGATAGGTACAAAAATAATAATTTCCCAATAATTTGTTTGTTTTTTTGTCGATTTTCAGTAATTTATTTATTTTTTATTGAACTCAACAAATTTCGAGTTTGATACCATACCAAAATTTTAATAATTAACAAACACGAGAAGATTATGTTGATTGTATATTTTAAGAACAATTTAATTAGGGTGAAAAAAAAAAAAAGAAATTGATTATATGAACAAGTTAGAATGGTTGTTTTGGTCAAAAGGGAATGCTTTTGAAGAATTGAAGGGATCTAAGCTGGAAGGATATATAAAGAAAAAGTTAAACTTGTCACAAATTTTTAACATGAAAGACATAAAATGTGCAAAATATTGTCTTTTTCCAACAACATTAATCCTTATAATTATGCATAATAAAATAGGCATAAGACAAAATTAGAATAGCATCCAAGAAACATATTCATTTCATTTATACCATCTAATTAATTAAACTCATACTCATGAAAACAGGTTACTCCAGCACTTCTTTTCTTGGCATTGGATGAAACAAAATGCAAGCACTTTCAAACCCCATTAGTCAAAGAAAATAAATAAAGCAAAATGAAACTTCTAAACCCCTTTCACTTTTGGCACACCTTTGGGATTTGGATTCATCAACTCAACAATCCATTCCCTGCTTCATCTCTTTTAGCTTTACCAATCAAATCTACCCACTTTGTTTTCTATATTTCTTATATTTGTCACATCTTTTCACACTACCTAGCTTGCTTTTTGTTTGTAATGGACTAATAATTCAAGATCAAAGAATTAAATCTTGATAATTAACTCACTAAAAAAGAAAATTATTAATAGTAATTAATTAAGTTTGATTACCAAATATATGAAGAAGGTGACTACATATTTATATTTCTAATTGATATTAAGACTTAATTAATTATGTAGAAGAAACAGAACAACAAAACTCCATGGACCCATAATCAAGCAACTCTTCTATCATTTGCTCTATATGATGATCTTCAAGTGGCTTAAATTGTTGACTTTGGCTATTCCCAACTTGACTTTCCTCACCGGCCCATTGACCCTCGTCCGGCCATGTAAATCCGGTTTCTACACTTTTTCCGGCAATGCCATTACTTGTATCAAATGGGTTACAATACTGTGGTTGATCATGATGATGATGTGTTTGTTTATTGACATTTTTAGTTTTGGAGACTTGTAAAGAAGCCATGTGACATTTATGTAGCTTAGCTGCAAGGGTTGCTGATAGAAGCTTTGAAGAAGATGATTGTGGCTCATTTGGGTTGTATGGAAAATTTGTTCGTGCTTTTGGTCCGCACATTAGTCTGGCTGCTTCGTCGTAGGCTCGAGCTGCGTCCTCCGCGGTTTCGAATGTGCCTAGCCATATTCGAGTCTTCCTGTAGAGCCAAAGACAACAGAAAACTTTTCTTTTAGTACAAGTAAAGAAATGCATTTATAAAGCAAGGGACTTAAGAAAAAGAAACTTTTCTTCATCAAAAAAGAAACGTTTCTTGATAATGATGTGCGGCACAATGTAGAGAAGAAAAAGGAAAATTACAGTAGAGGATGGCGGATTTCAGACACCCAAGAACCCCAATGCCTTTGTCGAACGCCGCGATACCGTTGTTGCTGTCTAGCCATTGTGCAGAAGAAAAAAGAAACGTTTCGAATTAATGTAATTTGATGGCAGAATGTTTTTTTTCGTAAGTCCTGATGATGGTAGAGTTAGTGAATGAAGAAGAGGAGGATGCTTGGAATGGGGAAAGCTATATATAGGGGTTTATGTAAGTCTCTCTTTTGATCATTAATTTAGAAGTGGGCTCCACAAAAGCTTTAATCCCTTTTATTTTATTAATTTAAATGTATTATGGTTAATAATCTCATTCCCATGTGCTATAGATATCTGCCATTGCCATTTTGTTTAACATACAATGAAATTTCATAAAAAATACTGTATATTACAAAGTATTTATGTCCACATTTGCATCATATGAAAACAAATATTGTATTATACCTTTCTTATTATAAAAGTTTCTATTTTATGGAATCCTGTCCAAGTGTCTGTTTTACAGTCCACGAATAATCCAACTAGTTTCATATATGCTGTTCCATTGGCAAGGTGTCATCTTATTTGGTTTATTATTCAATTTATTATTCAGATCCAATTTTTATATTTTGCATAAAAATTAATGATTGTAAATATAATTAACATCTACTCCTACTGTAATTTATTCCCAATCAATGATGAATTATTGTAAATTAATAAATTTAGTATACGGCAAACCATATTCATATACTAAGTTAAAAAAAATTATAACAAAAATATAAAGAGAATCTTTATATTATTTAATATTTATGTTAATTTCGCATGTTAGACTATACAATAAGAATTTTTTCTGAATTATATGTATTTCTATATTTTCATTTTTTTAACAAAATGATGCACTATATATTCATTTGTAGCAAGTAATATACTTAATAATTGAACATAATTAAAACAAAATTAATAATATATATAGTGATTTGTAAATAGAATACATACAACTAACAAAATGACAGAAACATATAGAGGAAAACATTGAAAGATGAAGTGGTTAGAAGACATAAAGACGTGGCTACATCACATTCACCAAACATAGGAGATGAAATTGGGAAGCCCATGTTAATCAAGCTATAGCATATTCATGTTTTTCTATCCTATCCATAAAAGTCGGAGAATATGAATGTTTCGAGTTCAACTTATACTGACAAATATATGAATATCTCAGAGTTTAAGTCACACTAATTATATTGTTAGAATCTTTTTGATACATATGGAACGTGTTATATATTAACAATGTTATCCAAATTAAGAAAAAAAAAAAGGGGAAGCCCATGCTATGGTCTTTCACTGTCTACCTTTTCTTATCACGGCTTGGGATTGTAAGCTAGCGGCTGCTAAGTTTGACCAAATAGTGGCATTTGTGTTGCATTAGACCTAAGTAGGAAGATGTTGACATCTTCAATTATTCAACAACATCACACTCTCACATGCATTTCTTAATTTGGGTTTTCAAGAAAATTACCAAATGTACAAACCTATTACATCACACTATAATTTAAATCATCTACTAATCCCTTCGGAACTTGTACGACATTAATTCATCATTTTTTATTTTTTGCATAAAATCAGCTTCTTTGCTTATTTTTGTGACTGTTTGATGAGTTTAATAATTATGCTTAATTATTATTATTATTTGCTAACCAATTGTAATGATTGATTCTTTTTTAACATATAATAATAATACACACTAACAAAGTATTAAAACTATTATTTACGGTTAACAATTGAAAAATTTTATGCTAATATAATTTTTAATTTAAGAAGATGATTAACGTTCATGATTGATTTTTCGCCTTTCAAAAATATCTTCAAAACACTTGAATTCAAGTTATCAACGATTTTACTATAGATTTCTAAAGTTTCTCAACAGTCACATGTTCTTCACGAAAATGAAAAAGAATATTTACAGAAAACTCAATTGAAACTCTTTCCTAATTTCGAATCAATTTTGAAATAGAGAGAGTTTATGTTTATGTTCAATACAAAAAGAGGAAAAACGAAATTTTCAAAAATCCTAAAAATTCAAACTTTCCAACCTCTCTTCTAAACTTTTAAATTGGAGCCCCCAAATCTCTAAACCCTCCGAATTGAGAATTCCCTCTCTCTGATTCTTCTTCTTTTTTTTTTTTTTCAATTGAAAGAGCCTCCCCCAGTCCCTTCATGTCTCTCGCACGAGGACCAAACCACACAACACATTGCTCGTACCTCCTCAATCGTCATCAAGGATCAATTTCTGCCGAGAAACTTGATCCTACTTTTCCTTTCATTTTCGTTGTTTTTCCTTTTCTTTTCTGTTTCGCATTTTGCTTTTTTTATTTCTTCTTTCAAAAAAAAAAATTGAAATACTAGTTTAAGCAACCCAAGAAGAAAATCTATTAATATATTTTGTCGGAGTCTCATAGACGTTGGCAGGGGGTCATTCAATCAAAGAATCAATAAAATAATATATGGTTTGTATTGTAGAAAAATTATAGTATATACAAATACAATGGGTCTAGTTTCTAGGCCTCTCCAGTCTACAAGATATTTATAACATATCTTACCTTTATACTCATACTATAGCATGATGTTTTAATACTAATTTCTTTTTTTATTGAAAAAAAAAATACCAATCATTTAAAGATAATTGGCCTTGTTCATCAATGAGAAGCTACAAAAATAAATTCCAATAATAAGGAAAAAACTAAAGAATATGGATCATTTCGGAAAATCAAATTTTATTTAAATATTATGGTAGATGATAGATACAAAATATCTACTAATCAAGCCTTCCTTCTTCTGTGTATCTCTCCCTCTCTTCCAAATTATTTAACTCCAATACTGTCTAGCACATAAATCAATTAGTTGGGATTATTCTAACTTAGCCAAAAGTTTCGATTTGAAGCCTAAAAATATAGCTGCTTTAAAATTTAGTATATAGCAAGAGTTTTGATTCCCTTAGCAGTTTTACCAACTCGAATACGAATTAATCGTTATCCGTGGTTTGGTGATTGAAAACTAGATGGGTAAATATTAAAAAAAAAAAAAGACAATTAGCCATATAGCACATTAGGGAAAAGAAGATAAAAAATACCAGGATTATCCATTTCTAATAAAATAATAATAATTTAAAAAAAAAACAGAAGAAAATAGAAAACAACAAAAAAAACGAGGCAAACATAATTCTACCACCACCAATCACCATCTTCAACACCAGAATGGACCGGCCAGCGACGCCAGTCACTATCCCAGGCAACGGTGACCTCAACCGGCACCGTAAATCCGGCAGTAGGCGACTGAAAAGTTTAGAAAAGTCAAATATGATTTTGGTTTTCTTTTTAGATTTGAAATATTTAAAGTTTCAATTCATCATCTTACTAGCGAAAGATCTCCAATTTAAGGTCATATTGAATCTACAAGTCAATAGCTTTCAGTGATATACGATTTTTTATGTTCATTGCCGTTAAAAATTTTAGGTCATGAATAGTAGCTACGATTTTTTCAAAAAAGAATATGAAGTTGAAAGTAAATTCAATAACAATCAACAAATATTAAATAATTACTCATTTTTATTAAATTTTAATAATTCTTAATTATTCTTATTAAATTTTATTGATTCTACATAAAAATTAAAAAAATCATATGAAAAAACATTACTTATTCTTATAAATTCTTATTAACTTTTATTGAATCTAAAAAATATAATACAACAAATGTATAAAAATTTAAATAATCATGAAAATAATATTTACTCATTCTTATTTGATTCTCAATGATATTATTTTTATTTATTTTTAATATAGATTTTTAATGATACTGATTTTCATTAATCATTATTGATTTTTAATAATACGCATTGAAATCTTAAAAATATAATCTAAAAAATTCATATATAAAAATATGACTGATTCTTATTGAATATTTTTAAATTATTCAGTAATAATTATATTGTTTAGATTGAATATGAATGTATAGAATAAATAAGATTCTATAAGAACCAGTAACTATTCAATGTTTATTAATTTTTATTGAACTTTTAGCAATCTCTGTTACCTTTATCTTCTCCATCAGGTTAAAACCGTAACTGGATGATGAAACCTAGCAAATTATATATCATCGAAAAGCCTTCGACTTGTATTCACTCTTTCCGATTCTTATTGACTCTTATTGAATCTAAAAAATATAATCTAAGAAAAAACATAAAAACTCAAAGAATCACACTAAAACATCAAAATTATTACTGATTCTTATTAATGCTTGATGATTCTTAAAGGTAAATACAGTTCAGAAAATGGAAATACAGTACAGTAAACTTTAAAATAATTCAGTAAATTTCAATACAATTCAATAAGTTTCAATATAAAAAGTAAACTTCAATATTATTTAGTAAACTTCAATACAATTTAGTATCAGTTGCTTCAATACAATTCAATAAATGTTGACATAATTTAGGAAACTTTAACATAATTCAGTAAAACATAACAAAACTCATGTCATTGTCATCTTCTTCATGTAGAAACCTTAGTCGTCACCGGCCATTGAAAAATTGCAATTGTGATGAAACTTAAAAAATGATATGTCATCGGAAAGTTCTCGACTTGTAGATTCAAAATATGGTCTTATTTCTTCATGATCCACTGAAAGTGGGATAGATTCCTAATTCCTAAATCCTAGAACATGAAAGACTACTAAATTATTCAAAATTAAATTGCTTAGATTAGAGATGTGTACCTGGAAACATCATTTGCTAAATTTGAAGACGATGAACCATTGATTTGAGAGTTTCCAGATGTTAAATAATTAGATTTGTGGAAGTTTACTCAAGAAACGTAAGTTCTATCTTAATATTTTGTTCCTCTGGAGACCACAACCATTTATACTTTATTTTAGGGTTAAATTCTATTTCGGTCTTTGAATAGAAACCCCTAATTAGTCTCTACACTTTAATTCCTATAAGGGTTTGACACCTCTATAATTGATATTCCTAATCTGTTCACCAATTTAATCGACTATTTAAATTTGACTGCCGTATACCTTAATTCTTATTTAGCCTACACATATAGAATTAATTACAGAATAATTCTAACAATCTCCTACTTAGGCTAACATATGCTAAATAAAATGCATAGACCTATGAGCTCAAAATAACACTGTCATACACAAGGTGTCCCTAACAATCTCGTCCATTAATCATATGTATAAAGGATTGAAGGGTTAGTCATCACATTTATCATGACTATAACCATCATCAATCATATTGCCAACACTCTCAAATGACATACATCAATTATAGGAGCGTAGCATGGAAACTATAAGCAATGTGATTCAATCATACTTGTTTCCAACTGATCAACTTTAAGTGAGATCAGTCATAAATATAATATAGAGTGAAAAAAAAATAATAAAGTGAAAATCTGAATTTGTCTGCAGAAACTGAATGTATATTACAAAATATATCTACTACCAAACATAGCATATATAAATATAACGTTAACATAACGAACTAACTTCTCCTGAAATTAAACAGTCTCAAACAATGTGACACTTATATGAGCAATGTGCTCATGAAATACCTTCGGTATCACTGCCTTAGTGACCGGATATACAATCATGGAGTTCATTCCAATATGCTCTATGGATATCTGTTCACTCTGTACCCTCTCCCACATAGCCAAAAACATAATTCCAGTGTATTTTGATCAATAAAATCTTTTGTTATTGTTGGAGAATAGAGTTGCGCTCTACTGTCACAATATAACTTTAATGGCCTTTTAATGCCGATAACAACATGCAGCTTTGTGACAAAGTTCCTTAGCTAGATTATCTGATTGGATGCCTCATACTTGCTATAAGTTTTGCTTCCAAGGTGGAGGTAGCTATAAAAGTTTGTTTTGCATTCTTTCAAAAAAATAGCACCACCAGCCAAAAGATATATGTAACCTGATGTGGATTTTCTATTGTCTTGGCTTCCATGTTGCTTGTCGTCGTCGCCTGGGCTGGTGACTGGCGACTTCAATTGGACCATTCCAATGGTGAATGATGACTATCAGAGGTGAATGGCATTTGGCCTAATTTCATGCTACTTTGTTCTATTTCAAATTGTTTCACGATTTCATTCCAACAAAAATTTAATTTTTTATTTTTTTAAAATTTATTTTTTATTTGAATTTTTTTCAATAATAAAACTAATAAAAAATATAAGGGTAAAAGTGTCAAAGTACAATAAAAGTATTATTTTAATAAATATGAAAGTGGACATACCCTTTTTTAAGTTGAAAGTGGTAAAACATATAATATCCAAAAAAAACCACTAATGCACTAATTTTCTAGAAATGAAAAACAAATCATTTATAAATTGCACGGTGAGAATATTATATTGTCTTTGATCAATTCTCATTTTTGTACCAATAATAATGGATGACATTTACTGAATATTATTGGCAAAAAATGATACCATCTTCATACAAAAATGTAATTATATATATATACATATGATTTGATCACATAATTATAGTCTACGTGTGGGTTGTGCGTACTTATTATGGGTAATTAATAACAACCAAATTTCAACTGATAATAGAGAAAAGTATATGGACATTGCTTCTGGTTGCAACAATTTTGATTATAAGAAGAACTACTCAATTAGGGCCATACTTTGTGAAGATTAAACATAGTTTTAAGAATTTAATCTTACCCAAAAAAAAAGTAGTCCTTTCATTAATTTTCCTTTATTGTCTGAATTATCTCTTTCTACATCATTTCATTTGATTTTTCAGTATGAAACTATAATAGCAGTATGTGTGCGTCCAAATTATTGAATACAGCCAAATATAAAAAGATTTCCTTCATTTTCTTTCCTGTCAAACAAACCCCAAAAATAATTTTCTTACAAAATGAAAACAAAAAATGGAGTTAATAAGCGTGATGTAGAGGTCTCCTTTTTTGTTGGAAGTTTTAGAAACAACCCAACATCAAAAATCTCTAAAAGCAAAATTTTGGTTAAGCTTTCAACATCACATATATTATATAATTTATATTTTTTTAATTTTCCATTTTCCATCCTTTTTTTTCCCTAACAAAAGATATGTAATTTCAGAAGGCTACAATAAAACCTTGAAAAGGTACTTGTTTTGTTATGACTTAGAGAAAAAGGTAAAGAGAAGAGAACGCGTGCTATCATAATCATATATAACTCCAAAATAATAAAAAGGTAATTATTATTATATATAATATCCAGTTGATCAGATCAGAGAAATTATAAAAATGAATCCTTTTTAATTTGTGTTCCTTGCTTCAAAATTACTCAAAGTAGAGATTTTCAAATCAGTTTAGTTTGGTTTTTTTATTATTTAGTGTGCATGCAAAACCTTAAACTGAAAAGAACAGCTGAATTACAAGCGGACCCATCTCTATGCCTCAGTGGGTTACAATTAAATCCTAATTATATTTTTAGTCATCATTTGGGTTGTTTTATTTTATTATTATTTTTTGTTAATACCTTATCTACTACATTACATATGACTAGCACTAGCTACTGGAAATTTGGAATTTCAACACCCTATGCTTTCCACTAACTAAATGTACTATTATGAACTCAATTTTAAAAAATTATTTTTTAATTACTAAAAAGAGAGCACTTGATTGAGGCTTTGCACACTTCAATTCTATACTATTCGATTCATAAAAATACAAAATAAAAAATATCGAAATACGACCGCTTCGACTTCTATACTAAAATTACTGCTATATTTTTTAAACAAAAAGTACAAGTTTCTATTATGATAATGTAATTCAATACGCTGAAATCAACGAGGTTAATGTTGTCTAATCCTCATTCCCATCAACGATGTTCTCAACAAACATTATCATCCAGCAAATTAGTATAATCTGCATGGGAATTTTAGTCAAAAAGGCATTGCATAGATTTGTAGATGCAAATCGTTATCATGATACGCTCTTGACTATAAATGATCCGTCCAAAGAGTAGTGGGTCCAGCTATATTTCTTTTAGAATTTCCAATTTATACCAAAAGAAGAATACAAGAGGAATTGCATCAATAACAAAACCATGGAATTGTCTAAAATAAAAGCTAACCTGCAACTTCTTTTGAAAAGCAAATGCAAACCCTCAACCAACACTAAACCAAATGAAATCCAACATATTGAATCGTGTATTGAGGTCCAAAAACTACAACTCATTTGATCGACCTCTCGCTAGGAAGGAAAAAAAAAAAAAAAAAAACTTATCTAAGCCAACAACCTGATATTGACAGTAGGAGGGTCAAATCTAAACATAATGTTTCGGGTTATAAACTGACAATTTACTTGTGTCAATATGCCGCTTTACCTTCTACCACTTGCTCCGACTCTTGGCTTGCCCTTAACCTCACTCTCCTGCAAAGGTAAAATAATCATATTGCATATAAGCCACCATGTAATTGTTATACCTCTAGAAAAGTGGTATAGTACAAAATATCACTCCAAGAAAGAAATACCCTTTAAGTACCTACCTGTGGCAAATGCAGATAGATGTAAGTCTTTGCTGTTTGTGGGTTGTGATTTTCTGCACCCTTACTCCAGTCATAGCACACCTAGAGAAAATCAAATAATTAATTCACAACCAACTTATCAATCTTCTCAAAACTTGGAAGTCTTTTGTTATAAAACAGTGATGCAAACGGTAATCATGTTGGTCCAGTTCGTTGCTATTCATTGTTCACACAAGCAAGCTCTACTCATTCAGATAAGCCAATCACAACAAGCATTAAGAAGCTTTTTTTTTTCCTTCTATAATATAGTTACAATCAAACATGCATTTCAACAAGAGAAACCAAATTCATTACTGCTTAGTATTAGTTACTTTTTCATGGTTTATCGAGCAGTTGAGATGAATATAAGCACAGAAATTGTCTTTGGTTGTTTTTAGTTCCCAACTTTCCTTAGTTTCACCCTTGAAAAGTGCACGAGGAGATAATACAGAGACAATATTGCAGGAGTACCACCACTAACCATAGAGAATATGAAAAACAGGAATTACCGAATATGCATAGATTGAGCCATCATTGTTGAAAGCACTGCACGGTATAGGATGAGGGCACCGGGACATTGCCTGAAAATCATGAAGAAAAGAGTTTCACACATTATACTGCAGCATCTTCATGGAAAACAGCAAAAAGCAAATGATGTATTCTACCTCGTATACTAAATTAAACCTAGCAAACATTTTGCCAATGCAAATGTGCCAAGCTAATCTAAACATTTGGCATCAGAAGGAAAACTTAATTACAGGTGTAAAGCCTGTTTAGACCATTGACATAATCCAGCCTTCCTGGTCGAGAAAACAGCTCTCAGTGGAATAAATGCATGTCCATGAATACGTGTAAAAGCTAACAGGGGCTTTCCTGCTGCATAATTACTGAATATAGCTTTTAGTGAACATTACAGAACATAGCTTTTTAATTAATGAACACATAAATTGATAAACAAATGTTAGATTATGAGTTAGTCACCAGAAATCAAGAAAACATAACAAGTATGTTATTTATGCACCACATTAGCAAGGAAAAACACCTATACTTTTATAAACTTATATGGGGTAGAACTTGCAAAATAATTAGAGTTATTCATTGAAAAAATAAATCAAAATAAATAAAGGATTTTGAACTTTAACAGAAAGTAGGACTAATCCAACCAAATAATAGGTAGAGTACTATTATAAAAGCAGTTTAGGCGAACCTTGAGTCTCTGTTTGCTATCCTTATCCCAAAAATTAAAAGCACCATCAGAACCTGCAGTTGCAAACGTGTGATGCACCTGAAAAAAAAAATGCATCAGCTAGAGATACATATGTGATAAATAAAAGAATGGCAAAATGTGGTGACAAATAAATTTCAAACATGGAATTTTGGTCTCCAACAAAGTATGTGCTCTTCAAAGGAACCAATTGCTTTATTCTTGAAATTTTTCAATATCCACGGACTAAATTATATGCTAGTATTTCTTCAAACTTTTTGCAATAATATGAACTAACAGCTGTATGGGAAATTAACCCCCCTAAAATTGTTGAAAGTGGTATGAATTATGTTGTAGAATAGGCAACACAAACAGTAATGTTGTGAATCTGAATGGTGCTTGTTTTTCTATATGGCATACCAAGTTATCAGTTCCAAGTAACTGAACAAACCTATAGGAATACCTATTTCACTTAGTTCTCAACTAAAAGAACAAGACAAATAACCTTAAAGATCTCATATTTCATTATATCAGAAATATTTAACAGCCAAAAATGATATCAACAGAAGGAAAATAAAACTCACCGGATGGAAGTTTAAAGAATTGACGGAGTATATTTCATTGCCATCTCTATGACACTTAAAAGTAAAGTTCTTGCTTTGCTGGGCATCATCTAGATGATGTACACCAACCCTTCCCTCAATTGAGCCAACCTGTGTAGAACACAACAGTAACATAAGCATTAATACATGTCTGATCTCTGCTCAAGTGCTCATTCCTTTGAACACTTCATTCAGCAACTGTTTAGTTGAGTTATTTAAAAACAAAAACTGAAAAACAACTCGAATACAGAAAAATACTAGTCTCACATGATGTGTGTGCATTTGCTTATTGATGGATGTGTTCAAATTAATTCAGTTAATATATATGTAATTGAGTCAGGAACTAAATTCCTGGAATTACCATTTATGCATCTAATCTTGATGCTACATACACAAACATATGTATAGAAAATGTTGAACACTTTGCACTTCATGCTGTCTATCTATGAATTCATTAATCAATTTTAGTAAGTTTCACTAAATAAAAATTTGGGAGAATAAACAAACACAACAGAGTAGAGAAGTTAGCTAACGAATGCATTATGAAAGCAAGATGATAGAGCATGCATATCTTGCTATTATCTTTTGTGTAAATATTTATCATTAATGCACAACTTGGATTATGCACCAACAAAAGGACTATATCTGTCTATCCTAACAAATCCAACCATAAATACTTCATATGTTAGGTATTAAGCTAAAGAGTAGTCGTAAAGTAGATACTCAACGCATAAAACTGTGTGTGTGTGTGCGCACGTGTGTGTGTATAATTTACTAAAAGCTCTCAGAAAATGCAAACATAACCAGACATACCAAGAAGCCTTGCTGATCAGGAAAAGCTGCAACACATCTTGTCTGATACTTCAGGGGCGAAGTGATTCTCTTGTACTCGGCCTGTTAGCATTCAAGGAAATGATCAAGCAATAACAAAAAAAAAAAAAAAGAAATGAAATCCGAATCTTCCAGACATTCAGTTTCTTTTGTCAAAAATGATTCCTCTCTTTCTTATCCCATCACCTAACCTTCTCACCCTATCACAAAAATAGGAATGATGCTCTTTGAAATGAAATTATTTAATCCTTTATAGTGCTGATGGTAACACATGTTCATCTTTCAAAAGCCTAAGTTATTTAATGATATGGATCAGATCATAGATATTGACAAACAATCCAACACTAACTTTCAACCCATTCCTTATTTTAACACGACTTAATAAAATAAATATAACAATTATTTACAGCATGAAAGAACAGTGGATTTAAATTTATATCAACAAGGTCTTACACATTAACCAAAATACCAACGAATGACGAACTTTCTAAGACATCATTGTATGTGTGCAAGAAATTGCTTAGAATGAAAGTTATATATGACTATGAATTACCCTACTCCATAGTTAATGATATCAAGACAATGAAACCAATTTAGTAATTAATTAAACAGAACATAAGAAAACACACCTGAGGTTGTTGAAGATTAAAGACTATAAGGTTTCTATCTGCAGTGCCAACAACCATCAGAGGATGTCGGACCGTCATGGCATAGCAGCGATCAGGAAGCTGTTGAGTGTGCACTGGAGCTGGTTGCCTTGTGTCCCAATACCTAATTGGGTCCAATAACAAAATACTTGAGACACACATATATATAACTTAAAAAAGCACTATAACTAGGAAAAGTCCTCCCATCTTTGATGCCATAGTTACAACCAATTTTCTAATAGTAAGAATGCTAATGTAACATGTAAGACCCAAGAACAAACAAAGCCGTTATCCCAAACAAGTTGGGATCTATTGTATGGATCTTCTAACTAATATCCAATGCAAAGAAGAATGCTATATAATTAAATAAATAAAATCTATGTCAGCTCTATTACATGAATCCTACACCTCATTCTGGTCTACTAGCAGTTAAATCATCACTAAAATATCTAACATCCATAAATCCCTAACAATAAGACTCATAAATCCTAAATGTGATTTGGATAAATCACACATTTTACCTTCATCAACTAAGGGTAAATTCTTTTTTTACGATGACATAAATTTAATTTGATAAAAAGTAAATCAAGTCCTCAAAAATCTGGCTAATATGCAATTTTGACTAAAAAATCAAAGAGTTGCTCCTTCAACTTGAAAGAAATTGGTTCTTAAGTTGCCTCTTCATGAAGTACTTACTTATCCTCTGTGAACAAGCAAATGTGCATTTATTTTTGCTCTTTAATGATTACATATAATTAGAAACAAAAGGATAGTTAGGAGCCAGACAGTGTACTATCAGCCATGATACCTAATAGTCTATAAGACCAAAATGCAAAATAACATGGCAGGGCAGAACAAAATAAATAAATAAATAAATAAATACATGGTGAAAGAGTTACTTCAAGGTCTTATCCCAGCTTCCAGTGGCCAAAAGATTCATTTCCGGAATCCATGCAATCTCTTTGATTGGTGCATCATGCATTGCTATCGTTACTGGTTGACCACCAGAAAGTAAAGGCCACATCTTCACTTGCTTGTCACACCCTCCAGAAAACACAGTGGTTCCGTCATCCTTCCAAGCAGAGCACAAGACCTGGAATGTTTAACAAAATGGAAAAAAAAAAAGGATATCAAATCATTAGAAATTACTGATCAAGAATTTAAAATTAAAAAAGCATGTTTTAAACACAAGTTCTCCAAGTCATTACCGGCTGATCATGTGAAATAGATGCCTTGGGAACACTTGTTACAGTAGCTCCTGTAGCTCCAGCAGTTCCGGTCCGTGTAATCTCCCAACATCTTACCTATAAAATTATTGAAAGCCAATTTATATTCGAGATGACAATATTTAAGAAATACATCGAAGAAAATAATAATAGAAACAAGATTCAGTCAACAAACTTATACATACGAGCAAACACGAATGTATGAAGAACAGAAAAGCACATAAATGATTGCCACGAATTTAAATATAAAACTAAAAATAAAATATGAACAAACCTGGTTGTCCCAGGAAGTAGCAATCAAGTGGTTGGCCTTAGGGCTGAAACTGAGACTCGAAACTGAGTCGCTAGGAGGTTGCGCCACCTACATTCAAATATTTGATGAATTTTATCCATTGAATACATGAAAAAACAATAAACAAAACCACCTAAATCTAACAATTCTTTCGCTCTAACCCTAAATCCATGTAAGCTAAGATGCAAAACAAGAGCCATCCATCTAAAGTTAAATTTAAAAATAAAATTAAAAAAAAAAAAAAAACATACCTCAAAAGATTTGTTAGGGTTTGTAGCTGCCGTCGCAGCCGTACCAAAAGTGGCCATCTAGAGTTGCGCAAAAATAAATTAAGAGAAAATAGAGAAAGCATTAGAAACTAAATAAATGAAAATACAGAATTAAAAATTGAATGTAGTAGAACATGAGATATTGCAGGTAAGTAGTGGAAAAGCATATACCAGTTGATACAACCGAGATGACTTAAGAGAGATGAGAAACGAAGCCTCTGTTTGAAAACTAGCTAGCGAGGGAAAGGAACAGAAAGTGCAAGCTAAGAAAGTTGAGCCTGCGTTTGCTCTTCATATATGCGCTGACGAGCAGCGTTGCATAAACGCCAACATAACCGCCAAAGGCAATTAAATTGGATTAAGGGTATTTTCGGCGGGGGGGTGTGCGAATGTCGAACGAACTCGACAGCCCGAAACGAAACCTTCGGCAAATTCAGACCGAACCAGATCGAATGAGAAGACGAATGGGGTTGAACCCGACAGAAGAGAAAACTAAAATTAACCAATCTCACAGAATCTCACTAATGTCACCTGGAATGCGGTTTTGACAAAATAAAAATATATCTTCAGCTTCCATATGATCCCCTTTTGCTACCGTTTGCTAATAATCGGCATTGTTGGGTTGTCGATTTGTGGTTTCCATTATCAGAACTAGAAGTTCGGTAATAACCAAACCAAAAACATTATACTACGTCGTTTGGATAGGGATAAAAATTCAAGGAAAAATTATAGTAATAATAAATGTCATAAAATCAAAGTTTTGATTTAAGTAAATATCACTTTTATAGCACTCTTATAGTTTTTTTACAAATATACATTTATTTACATTATAATTTTTTTTTCTTAATCACTTAATTGTAAATAAATTTATTTTTTCAAGTGGCTCTTGCCTAACTACCACCGTCGGAACACTGCTGATCCTCGGTTGTCACGGGTTGTCAGAAAATGAATTTACCCTTGAAAATAAATTTATTTCATTTATTTCCTTCCACTTCCAACCATAAATAAATTTATTTTCTTTTATTTTCATCCACATATTTCTATAAATAAATTTATTATTTTTTATTTCTTAAACTAAACTAGTTGTTGTAAATAAATTTATTTTTTTTATTTACTTCCACCTCTAACCACCATTATTTGGAAATAAATTTATTTTCAAATATTTTCATACACTCTCGGTCACTTATTATTAGAAATAAATTTAAAACATTTTGTTGAATCTGAAGAAGAAGCAGTGAAACCGGTAAAGATTTCGTTCAAATCACAAATTGAAACTCACAAACACACTTAAATTTGAAGTTTTAGAAATAGCAATGAAAAGATTTACAAAGATGATTTATGGAGTTTTTACAATTGATTTTTAAGAAACAGCATTGGTGGCGGTGGTAGGACTCCGACGATGTTATAGAAAAAGTGGTGAAGAGAAGAAGAAAAAAAAAAGTGGACGACAAGATTAAAAGAAAGAAGTGCTGAAACCCGAACATGAAGAAAGTTGGTTCGATGAAGGCAAGATCGGTTTGAAGATAAAGGACGAAGATGAATGAGTGAACCACGTGTTTCTTTGGGGGTAGTTTACGAATTAAGAATATATGAATGTTTTGTGGTATTTACCGTGTAATTATTATAGTGTGCTATTTTACTGATATGAAAATTGTTATTGTGGTATTTTACTTAGTTTGCCCATAATTCAAACCAATCGATCCATCCTTAAATTTAGGGGTGAGCAATCGGTAACTGTTACCGAACGGTCGGTAATCAGTTAACCAATAAGTTTTTTACTACTATTATTACTAACATTAATGGTGTCGGTAACCGAAACTTTTTGGCCTATTACCGATTACCGAATATGTGAAACCATTGTAATTTGACCGATCGCCGAAATTTTTTTTACCGAAAATTTCAAACTCTCCTACCGAATACCGTCGGTTATTACCAATTACTGATCAGTAAAGTAAATTACTGTTATCGATTTTCAGTTACCAAATTGATTCGATTCGTTAATTACCAAAATTTGCTCTCCCCTGCCTAAACCCTCCTTTTCGTTTATTTCTCTTCTCCGTTCACTTCCATTCCGCCTCACAGAAGAGTAACAGACTTTTCTCTCTGATTCTCATTCCCAATCGCTGCCATTTTCTCTTAACTGTTATGGTGTGCTTATAAGGAATCGAGCAAGTTACTTCTTGGACTTGCTTCTCTTCTTCTGGAAACGAATCGAAACAAGACCACAAAATGTACGTTTAATCTCTATATATTCTTTCAAATGCTAATTTTAGGTTTTTTATGTAATGGCTATATGAATTTGAATTCTATAAATGATAGGATTTTTAATTTCTTCCTGCCAAGAATTCTATAAAGTGTTCTTTATTTAAATTTTCATTTGTTTTTTTCAAACCACAAAGGTTGCTTCCTGAGGAACTTACCACCTGCTGTCCGAAGAAGGGTTACAGAAAACCGAAAGATCGGTTCGGCATTCGGTTCGTTTAACCAGGCCGGTTTGCCTCTCTCTCTGTTTTGGCCCGTTTTCTCTTCGACGCTCCTGCGGTACTTACTAGTGCACACACCACCGCGAGAACTCAAATAGTTAGCGGCTCAAAACAGATCCACCCAAGGGCGGGAGTTCTAGCCAAGCTCGGCCGGGACAAGCAGAACCCTAAATCCTTCATTCGTCCGCTGTAGTTTCTTTTTCTTCGTCAAGGATCATGGCGTCTCCTTCTCTACTTGCAGTTCCCGGTAGCTTTCCATTTATCTATCATGAATATGATAACTTTAAGTTTTTGATTAGTTCATTTTTCTAATTTAGCCATTGGTTCATTCTTGCGGGGTTTCTGATCCATGGAAAATGGAACCCGCAGAAATGAGAACAATTTTTAAATTTTTTCTGGAGGTGTTTGCTGTTGTTTTATAATATTAAGAAATAAAATACGTTAGTTACGGAGTGAGCTGAAACTCTGGTATGAGTGTATGCTTGTCACTATGTGGAAACTGTTTGATCATTTGCCTCAACGAACCTTGATAATTCTCAGTTCTGTTGTGTAAAACCGAAGGTGTAATTTCCGTTATTCTTTTAATAGCTTATTAATTAGTGTCATTTGTTAGCTTAATTATTGCTTAGTATTTTCATTGGTTGTGGGATAATTAGCAAATAGCAATCTTTGATAAAATCCCGCAAGAAACACCATGCTACTTTTTTAATCCTCACATTGTTACTTTTGCAATGATTCTCTTTATTCTTTCTTTCCCCTTTCATGTCTAAATTTTTGGAAGTTCAGACTATTTTGGTATTCTTTGCATCAAATTTTTTAGCATCCAAATTGAACCTACTGGCGATTTACAATGCATAAAATTTTACCTTAGTTACTAAAGCATAATTTTTGTTATATTTTATGCTACCAGGGGGTTCCACTGAACTTCAAAGTACCATAACCAATGCCCATTTTGGTGTTTCTTGTGGATTGGACAGTGAATTTGGGAATTCCAGTTTACATATCCAATATAAGAAAAGAAGAATTTCTCAAAACTATGATAAATCAGGGGATATTTTAAGAAAATTTGAATCTTCATTACCAATCTTACGCTCAACTGGTTATTACACGGAACCTTCCTTGACTGATTTAGCTGCTGGAGAACTCCTGGATCACGGTTATTGTAGCCGAGTTCCAGATTTCACAGTTGGGAGATTAGGTTATGGATGTGTGAAGTTTCTTGGGACGACTGATGTTAGGTGGCTGGACTTGGATCAGGTTGTGAAATTTCGTAGGCATGAGATAGTGGTTTATGAAGATGAGAACACAAAGCCTGCAGTTGGTGTGGGCCTTAACAAGGCCGCTGAAGTGACTTTGACTTTGCATATAAGATCATTAGATTTCTGTGAGAAGCAGCTAAAACATGTTGAGGAGAAACTGAGGGAGAGTACAGAAAAGCAGGGGGCTCATTTTATATCATTTGATCCATCAAATGGTGAGTGGAAGTTTTCAGTTCGCCATTTTAGCAGATTTGGGTTATGTGAAGAGGATGAGGAAGATATCACAATGGATGATGCTGTAGCATATGAAGAACCAGTTGAGATGAATGATGATGAGGCTCCTGAGACAAATGAAGAAGCCCATGCAGGATTTGAACCCAGTGCACCTATGCTTTATCATTCTCTTCCGGCACATCTTGGTCTGGATCCTGTGAAGATGAAAGAGATGAGGATGCTGATGTTTCCTGTAGAGGAAGAAGAGGAGGTTGGGAATTTCAATGGTCCTACACGTCAGAATCAGCCATCTGTGAAAGAAAATGTAAGGCATGCTTTACAAAATCCTAGTCAGAAAATGAGCCATGGATCTAATATCCCTGTTGGAAGGAAAAAGCCGTTGGCTTTGCTTGAGTATAATCCTGGTAGTTTTGATTCTAGTTCTCAAGGAACCATTTTGATGGCCCAACAAAATAAGGGCCTGCCTTTGAAGACAGTAAGAGGAGAAGGATTTAAGTTGGATCTAAAGCATGAGACACCAATGGTTAGAAGCCATTCTCACAACATAACTGATGCTGGTTTATTCATGGGGAGGTCATTTCGGGTTGGTTGGGGACCGAATGGAGTTCTGGTTCACTCAGGTGCTCCAGTTGGATGTAATGGTGCTCAAAGGCTATTATCTTCTACGATAAATGTTGAGAAGGTTGCAATAGACAGAGTGGTCAGGGATGAAAATAATAAAGTTAACAAGGATTTAGTTGATTTTGTTTTTAACTCCCCTTTGAATCTCCACAAAACAATAAATCGTGAATCAGAAGATGTTGAAGTGGGGCCTTTTAAATTGAAGCTCCAAAGAGTTCTTTCTAATCGCATAATGCTATCTGAGATTTGTCGCAAGTACATAGACATTATTGAAAGGCAGCTAGAAGTTCCTGCTGTCTCACTGTCAGCACGTGTGGTTTTGATGCATCATGTGACAATCTGGGAATTGATAAGAGTTCTTTTTTCTGAAAGGGAAAATAGTGGACAGTCGAGATCTGTGGGTGATGACAGTGAAGAAGACAGGATGCAGGACATGAAGGAAGGTTCACTTGAGATTGACCAGGAATCGCTTCCACTTATCCGACGAGCAGAGTTCAGTTGTTGGCTGCAAGATAGTGTTTGTCATCGTGTCCAAGAGGAAATAAGCTCTTTGAATGAATCTAGTTATCTGGAACATATTTTCTTACTATTGACTGGGCGACAACTGGTTGGAGCTGTGGAAATGGCTGTTTCCAGAGGAGATGTTAGACTGGCCTGTTTATTGAGTCAAGCTGGTGGATCCACAGTGAACCGTGCTGATGTTGCACGGCAGCTTGATCTCTGGAGGATGAATGGGCTGGACTTCAAATTTATTGAGGAGGAGAGAGTGAGGCTATATGAACTGCTTTCTGGTAATATTCATGATGCATTAAATGGTGTTAAAATTGATTGGAAGAGGTTTTTAGGATTATTGATGTGGTACAGGTTAGCCCCTCAAACATCTTTGCCCATTATTTTCCAAAGATACCAGCATCTTCTTAGTGATGGTAAAGCCCCATATCCACTTCCAATTTACATTGATGAAGGACCAGAAGAAGAGGCTATAAATTTCTCAGGGAGACACTTTGATCTTGCATATTACCTTATGCTTCTTCATGCCAATGGAGAGGGTGAATTTGGCTTTTTGAAGACCATGTTTAGTGCATTCTCTTCAACAAACGACCCACTTGACTACCATACGACCTGGCATCAACGGGCAGTATTGGAAGCTGTGGGCATTTTCTCTTCTAATGATCTTCAAGTTCTTGACATGGGCCTGGTTTCCCAGTTATTGTGTATTGGGCAATGTCATTGGGCCATCTATGTAGTGCTTCACATGCCTTACCGTCATGATTATCCATATCTCCAGGCCACTCTTATTCGGGAAATTTTGTTTCAGTATTGTGAAACTTGGAGTTCAGATGAATTGCAACGGCAATTTATTGAAGACCTTGGCATTCCACCAGCATGGTTGCACGAGGCTATGGTATGGCATTAACTCTTGTGTAGATGCTGTTATTCTGATATTTCAAATCCACAGTTCAATTTTGCACATGAAAGTTGGTCCTTGTTGATTGCTCACCGACTTTGACATAGACATTACATATGCATGCTGACTAGAAAATCTTTGGAGTTGGTCCTTGTGTCCTCAATCCTCTATATCCAAGGCTCATATACAAATACTCTCCCAAGCACCTTTTTATTGACCTCTCTCGTTTTCTTCCTTAGAAATGCATCATATCAGATATGTATTTATGACTTCCAGTAAAGACCCAGCTGTGCCTGCAGATTTGAGTTTGATTTCTACAAGTTCATTTTACTCTTTACCTTTATCTTGCTACCTGTATTGTATGTTTACTTGCTTTTATGTTCCTATGCCTGGAATCTGATTATGTTCTATGTACCATATCAGAATTCTGATCGAACTATTTCTGAACTAGGAATTTTGAATTTTCTGTAGAAATGCATTCAATAATGTTCCTTTCTGGGTGTCTGGGAATCCTGCTTATTATCTGAGGGTGGGTGGGAGTCTGGCACGTGCACATGAGGCTGTTATTTTCTTGTAAGCTTCTCATTTCTGCTACTTGATATTTTTACTTCTTGAAATGCAGGCAGTTTACTTCAGTTACCATGGGGATCTCTTGAAGGCCCTTGAAAACTATCTTGATTGTGCAAACTGGCAAAAGGCTCATTCTATTTTCATAACTTCAGTGGCCCATACTTTGTTTTTATCTGGTAAAATGTGGTAACCTTTTGCAAATTGAGTAATATTGCTAATGAATGCTGCTACGAACTGCTATTGCAATGGATGATCATCATCATTCTAAAGAGTTCCTATATTAAAACATTAAAAAAGGAAGAGATTTTTTATTGTTATTTTAAAACAAACTCTTGATATTTGTGCCTTTCCCATTAATTAGATAGAGGTTGGAGTTTTTTGTGGTCTACATTTCCGTAGTTTATTTTTTCTAAGGTGCCGGTTTGCACTTTGATGCACAACTTGGACTGGTTTTTCGAGGTTCCTATAGGGATTACTGTTCCTGTTCCTAAATGTAGGGGTGTTGCATGGAAGAAATCATTTTGTTGTTAGAGATGGAAACTATAGTCATGAGCTTGTTTTATTTGAGCCCTATAGTCACATGACACTGATTTTAGAAACATGAACTTTGTTTTTAGCACTTTGAAATAAAATATCTATCTCTATTTCTAGTCGAATATGTGAGTGTGAAAGGCTTTGTATGGTATTCAGTCCCTTCCAGGTTTGCCTCCTTAATTTTTTTCCACTCTCTCTTGTTTAGGAAATCTGAGAGTATTTCAATTATCCTTGTAATTTAGTGTTCTTTTCATCATTCTCTGTTGAGCTTCACCTAATCAAAAGGCAGTTGGTGGATGAGAGATTACCATTGTTATAAGTGTTGTAGACTGTTATCATATGACATCGGGCAACATATCAATAAGATGAATGTGGCAGAAATGCGCATGTTGAGATGGATATGTGGCTATACTAGGTTGGACAAGATTGGGAATGAGCACATTAAACAAAAAGTCCATGTAGCAGAATGGTCATAAGGTGAGAGAAGGATGACTTAAGTGGTATGGGCATGTCTTGCGTAGGCCTGTGCATGCCGCAGCTCCCAAAAGTGATACGTTAGTAATAGAGGGAACTACGAGGGATAGAGGTAGACCTAATACTGTTTGGAGGAAAGTTATTGCTAGAGATCGTCAGACTTTAGACATAGATGAGGGTTTAGTTAGTCTTAGAGCCTACATAGTTTCAGTTTTATTATTTAGTTGTCTTTTTTTAACATTTATTTTTTATTGTATTTATTATTTTTTCCATGGATAACAGTTAGAGGATTATAAAGTCGATTCCAACTAGTTTGAGACTAAGGATTTGTTGTTGTTGTATAAGTGTTGTAGACTGTTATCATACTTTGATTTCTTGGTTGCTGAAATTGTTGATGTCTCAATTTTGATCCGGCGTAAATTATTTTTAGGCAAATCTCACCTTGGTTTTGTTCCTTGATAATATTTATTTCTCTGATTTTCTTTCTTCTTCAATTTAATATAGCCAATCACTCGGAGGTATGGAGGCTTGCTACTTCTATGGAGGAACACAAGTCTGAAATTGAAAACTGGGACTTGGGAGCTGGAATTTATATATCATTTTATTTGATAAGAAGTTCATCCCAGGAAAGCAACAATGCTATGAATGAATCTGTAAGAAAATATACCTGAGTATTTATTTCTATTCTCTGCATCATTATGATTAAAATAGCCAAATGTGTGTGAATTGGAATCACAATTAAGCTTTACTTGCTTGTGTTGTACTGTCATCATTTCATTTATTAGAAGCTAGACTTTCACCTTAAATGTGTCGTATCAAATTTAATTCGTTTCTCGTGGCCTTCAGGCATGACTTTGTCTACGCATTTTCTAAAGGATTTAGATGGAGTATTGCGATATCAACAATTTACCTTCATAGTGAAGCATGCTTTTAGGTTGATGTTTCTGGATTTGGCTATTTTCTGATTTAGAGTGTTGTGTCTCTTATTGGACTAAAGTGCCTGGAATCTTCAACAGGAATCCCAACTTAATTCATTCTGCATTTTGAGATGGTGGCTTAAAGAAAAACAATAATGGCAACTAATCACTTGCTGCAATATAAGATAGAGATTATGAACTGACGATTTTGGTTTTGACATTGTTTTAAAAGTCTTTTGATTATTACTGAAAATACCCGCGGAAGCTCAAAATATGTACCCTGCACCTTCAACCCCTGGTTCTCTCTCTATTACTAGTGTTTCTGATCATGCAGCATCTTTTGCAGGACACTCTTGAGGACAAAAATTCTATCTGTAGGGACTTCCTTGATCATCTGAATGAATCTTTGGACGTCCTTGGTGATAAGTTACCAATTGATGGAAGGTATTTTAGCACTTGACACCACCACATATTTACACACACAGACACACACTTAGACGTGCTTTACATCATGGATGCTGGCTGCTAGTTTTGAAAGCAGATTATTTCTCTTTTGTTTGAATCATAATTCAATGCTGAATATGCTCAAAATGTTTAAGCAAACCTTCCAAACCCTACAAAGGAAGCAGCCTAGTCAACCTTTTTTCTTTTTGACAATATTTGTAGGGTTCCAGTTGTACATAATTGGCACAGTGCTAATAGACTAACATGCCAGAGTGCAGTTTGCTAGTTTCTTTTAACTATTTATTACTTTGAAGAATTTTGCTAGTGCCTTAAATCGTGAAGGGATCATGTACACTTGGTATTTAGTTGTTGAATATAAGGTGGTGATGGGAAGAAAACAATACTTAAGGATATTAAGAGCACAATGAGGAGATAAAGTGATTGGTATCTTTAGCAGTTCCATATCACTCGTGTCAATAACATGAATTTGGCATATGTTTCAGGGTAGCATACTCAAAGATGGCAGAAGAGATAAGTGGATTACTTGTATCTGATGTTTGCGAGGGTTTGACACGCGATGCTCAGTTAAGTTGCTTTGACACAGTTTTTAATGCTCCTGTTCCAGAAGATGTCCGTTCTAGTCATCTACAGGATGCTGTGTCGCTCTTCACATGTTATCTTTCAGAGATGGCTACATAGTACTGTTTTATCTATCATAGGCATGGATCAAGCCATATATGAATTTTTCTGAACCCGAAAAGAAAGAGCTCAGATTTCAAAAAGTTGCTTTATCTATAGCTGTATTAAAAGGGAACCCTACTGGAGTATGGAAGGTTTTGTAGGAGGGAGAATTATTGTGATTGAGAAATAGCATAAATTTGATTGTAGAATCATGTTGAGAAATTTGTTCAACTTCCATATGCTCCAATTTCTTTTAATTTAAGGAATTTCACTGAATTTTTCTTTTTTTAAATATAGTAATCATGTTGAAAAATTTAAAATTCAAACGGATCAATTTTTTATTTTTTCGGGTCATTAGTTTTTGGGTTGCAGTCCACCCGGGCGGGTTGGATCGGGTTCAAGCACACTGGTTAAAGATGATGATATTCAAATGGTACGATGATAAAAGCTTTAGCTTCTGAACCACACGTGAAAAGTGTATTCCTACAGTTTCTTTCTTTAAAAAAAACAACCAATCAAATTCTAAAAATTAAATTAATAAATTACTGAAAAAGTAAAAATGCAAAATGAAAAGCAGAAGAATCTGTGACAGCAGTTAATTTAATTCTGAAAATTCTTCCCTTTTACAGTCTGTCTAGAAATTAGCGCTTCGTTGAAAATTCTTCCCTTTTACAGTCTTTTCTTTTAAAACTTCTACTTTTATTTAATTTCTGTTTGTTTTCAGCTCTACCAGCGTTTTTTATCGCGCCCTTTAAATATTGGTTATCTATAAATTATAATAAAATAAAATAAAATAATATTAATTTTATAATAAATAATATTTTTATTTATATAATTAAAATTTAATTACTTAATAATTATAAATAAGTATATATTATTTTTATTAAAATATAATTCAAATTTAATTAATTAAAATCATATTTTTATTTTAACTATATTTTTAACATGTTTTACATATATATTCGTTTATGCCCTGTTATTTAGGTAATAATTTAAGTTTTTTATTAAATTATATTTACTAATTATATACTAATTAATTATTAAAAAATATAGAAAAAATTAATATTATTTTATTATCATATCTATAATAAAATAATATTTTTTATTGAAATATAACCTATTTAATAAATAGCTAAACTAATTATTTTATTATAATTTAAATAATTAATATTTAAATTATATTTTTATTAGAATATAATAAAATATTATAAATAATTATATAAGAGTCTTTATTAAAATGCAACTAAATATTCCTTAGAATATTATTTAGATTTTCTTAATTAATAATTATATTAATTACTATTTAAATATAACTTTATCCTATGTAACGATTATTTATTAAGTGAAACAAACGTTCTATTCTCACATTTATATATATTATAGATATAATTTAAATTTAATTAACTAATTACTACAAGTAGTTATATACAACATTTTTACACTCAAAATATATATTTTATATGAATATTTTAGAAAAAAAAAACCCTATTTGTGCATTTCTATAAACTAACATTTTTAGTGTGCAAAGTTCATTTTTAGTGTGCGAAGTTGGTATCTATTCGTTTACATATTCATTATTTAATTATGTCACAGTTCAAATTTTTATTTAGTTAAATTTATTACTTATATAGAAAATTACTTATTAAGAAATAGTGACAAAATTAATAATTAATTATATTGACAATAAAATAGTATTTTTATTGAAATATGATTTGAATTTATTAAATTAATATTATAATTTTAATTAATTAAGAATTAAATAGTATTTATTATTATCAAAAATATAATTTCATATAATAATAATAATGAATATTTATATATTATTTTATAATTTAAATTTAATTAATTAATAATTAAAATAAAATTTATTATTAGAATTACATCTAAATTTTTTTAATTAATACTTAAAATAACATTTTTTATAAGAATTATGTATTGAAATTAGACTTCAATTGTATTAATTAATAATTAAAATAACATTTTTCTTATAATATGATTTAAATATACTATAAATGAAATAATGTAGGGAGGTTTTGGGTAAAACGAAATCACCCATCCTCACATTACATTTATATAGATACGTCTCTTTCTCTTCCTGTACAACGCATACGCTTTTCTTCTCTCCTTCTTCCAATATCGAAATTTACATATTTATTTTATTATTTTTTGGTTATCGGAGATGCGTCGCTCTGCCACCAGGAGAACGGGTCAATCTAATTCAACAGCTCCGATCACTTCTTCAGCCACGGATCTTTTTCGCTCTGGTATCTTTCTTTTCTTGAAAAATAACATAATTTTCAATTTTGATTTTTATTTTTATTTTTTAATGCATAAATATTGTTGTTATTGTTAATTATGATTCGTATATCTTATTATTTAAATTTTAGATTACTCTTGTTTTTGTTGGGACTGAAATTGTTTTTTCAGTTGAATTATAGTGGTTACAGTAGAAAATAGGCTTGAAGAATATGCGTTTGAGGTGAAAGACCTTAATTACTCTCTAGTATTAGCTAGACTAGCAGTACTTGAGAATCCATTGGCAAGATTTAAACTTTGACTTCACTGGTATTAATACTTTCATGGTTTTGTTTCTTGATTCTTTTCCCCTAAATACTGATAAGGCAGATGAATATTGGTTGGAATGGGAATTTTGAAATTTTAAGTATTTTCCTCTTCATAGTTGTTCAATAAAAGTTGAACTGTTAAAATCTGATTGAAGCTTTGATGTATAAGTTTTTGGGCTTTTGGTTGGTCCTGTCCCTTTTCTTAAGGGACCGACCCTTCGTTTAGGTTACCGTTTCCATTTTATCTTACTTTTTCGTTTTTATATTGTTTGATGATGATAGCTAATCTTGTATTTTGGTGATATGTGGTTTCAATTGTGATTCACTCATTTCTTAGTTATGTAATCTGTTGGTTTCTAATGTTTCTTTTTATAGTATGCACTCATTGTAAAATACCATGCTTGACTTACACTAGGAAAAACTTTGGTTCTCCAGGCACGCAATTTGCAAAGAAATAGCTTTTCCATTCAATTGAATTTCTTTCTGAATGAGTTTGATCCATCTTGACTACATATTTGTGATGTATAATTACTAGATTGTTATTTGCTGTGTGGATGAAATTGCTGATTATTTGCTGAATTTCAGCATAGAGAGGGCTGAGTTTCTTTTTCCCAATCTAATTAGGAGATCTTCAACTTCTTTCTTATTTATGATTTTAATTTTATTTTTTATCTTGCTATGTAATTAGAATTTCAGTTTTTTTCATTTTCAATTTTCTACTAGGACTTAGTATTAAAACTTATTACGTAGAGTAGTTGACATTTTCCAAAATCTAGGTTTCATTAAAAAAAAATCGGCATAAAATTTCTCGCAAAATACACTACACCGTTTTACATGCTTTTAAGCTATATAAATGATAGTTAAAAAAGGCTATATAAATGTTGGGAGAAATGTTCATGGGAAATTGTCAAAAGTTGTATTTAATGGAATCAGCAGTTGTTTTTTTTTTAATGTATATTTACTTACATCTGAGCTAATTTTATCTGTTCAGCCTCAAGTAAAGCATCCTCAAAAGAGATGGAGCGAATAGATAACCTATTTAATTCCTATGCAAATAGGTCTTCTGGTATGATCGAGTAAGTTTCTATTCAAAACATGCAATTCGATTTTTGGATGCTTGCTTATCATTTTATTTTGCTGCAAATTTCATTTGTATGTTGAATTCAAAGTTGAGGGAACAATGTGTTAGATTTTGCTTAACATATGTATGAAAATTCTTCATATTGACTTCCATTTTAATATTGGCTTAATTTTAGGGGAGAACATGTTACTTTTTTGACAACCTGTATTTGATAATTCATTAAATAAATTTCTATTTTATTGCTAAAAGGAAAAATTAACAAATGGGAAATCTGGTTCTTACAAATTATTTTTAAATCAGGTTAAACTTAGTGATAGGCAAATATTTAGTCTAAGGGTCTTAAACTTATCTTTCCTGCCTGACCTTGTTTGGTCTCATAAAAAAATCAGGATTGGAAGGTGAATAATGGATTCAGAATGAAAAACAAGATATGAAAGGAAGTTGAAATAGATATTCTGAAAATATTGAAAATAAGCTCATTCAAATATATTCTTGAATTCTTCTCCCAAAATGTGTGTGATGAAGCCATGAATGTCACCATTATATGGTGTTGTCCGTGTTAATATTTCTTTCTTCTTAAAATTTGATGATTTCACTCCAGTTATCTGTTGAACGGGTGAGTTTTGAGATGTAAAGATGATTTGTCGAGCTGCTATCATAGTGCAGGTAGAACTGCTCTTTGCTGTGAGGATATGAAATGGTGATCAACAATTGTGGAATCTATAGGGAGTGTTATATTGTAGGAAGAGATGTAATGTGGAAGGGTTTTTTATTATTGATACAAACTTACTTGAGAGAACCTGCACCCCAAAAGCTGGCTGTTGAGGTGTGAAGATCCCAGGTCCATATAAACACCACACCGAAACCCCATACTTCCAATATGGTATCCCAGACAAGTCCCAAACCAAGTCTTGCAATTAGGGTCCTAACAATTATCATACAATGTGTACTCATGCTGTCATAAATTATAAGCATGCACTGCGTGCATAGTTATGTTTAAATTTGTCTTGGTGGGTACAGTTCAACTAAAACTAGTTACTATTTGCCTCATGATACTCTTTAGCATTCTTGAATGGAAGTCTGATATTTCAAATGTATGATTTGAACAGCCCAGAAGGAATTGAAAATCTATGTTCAGACATGGAGGTGGATCATACTGATGTTAGGATCTTGATGCTAGCTTGGTAAGTTGGACCAGAAAACATTGATTTTGTGATGGTTAACTCTCCCTCCTTAGCTTCTGTCCTAAACTGATGAACTTCACATGTCAGGAAAATGAAAGCTGAAAAGCAAGGATACTTTACACTGGTAAGGAATATAGTTTATTATGATATTATTTCTTCATTATTTTTGTATTCAATGGTTTTGTTATCTTTACTTTATCTGTATATTTTCCATTTTGATTTATAACTTTTTGCTTGGTGTCTGTCAATTATCTTTTATGTTCATTTGAACTAGCCAGTTGCTAGGAATGTAAATCTTGTAATTTGTGCTTACTGCTTACAAATGGTTAGGCATTCACAAGTCATGTGAATTTTTACTTTGCTTCGTGTTTATGTTCATGTGCATTCTTTATTTCATAATGTCTGAATTTGTCTTTTATGTCTTTCGTTGGCTCATCTTTTGTCTCATGTTTGTGCCCATGAGTTTGTTTTTGAAATTTGCGTAATTTGATAAACATGCCTACATAGGCTGAGTTTACTTGATAATTCTCTGTGAGGCCAATGTTTTACTTCTGGCTCTTTTGCTTTTTCTACTTTCTTGTTTCTAATTTGTTTGATGATAGGAGGAGTGGCGCAGAGGTCTTAAAGCACTGAGGGCCGATACTGTAAGTAAATTAAAGAAGGCTCTTCCAGATCTGGAGAAGGAGGTGTGTTGACTGATACCTTTGGAACATTTAATTTGTTATTGGAAAACTTAGTTCCATATGACAGATATAATGGTAAAGAACCAGGAAGGCTATCATGGCCTCTGATATTTTCTTTCATCTTTGTAAGGTCAAGAGGCCGTCAAACTTTGTGGACTTCTATTCCTTTGCATTCCGATATTGCCTTACAGGTATTTTGGGTTAAACATGTAGGGAATTTCTTCCTTTTTGTCTATGGCTGATTGGCTACTTCTAAATTTTCTTTTCTAACTTCTGATTTGCTCTTCTTCTTTTCTCCATATGTCTGTTTTAAACTCAAGAGGAGAAACAAAAGAGTATTGACATAGAGAGCATCTGTCAGTTACTGGATCTTGTTTTAGGATCTCATTCCCGCGCTCAGGTTGACTATTTCATAGAGTATCTAAAGGTGAGATGCTTTATTTCACATCTTCTGAGTTTGCTTATGTTTAGTGTTTACACTTTTTAATTATTAATTCTTTGTAAACATAAACCTTCTGTTCAATTTGATTTTCTTTTTCAAATTTTATTGGGTGTAGTCCCTGAATCTGAGGGCTTTTCATTTTAAATGTGATTTCTGCTACTCTGTCTATTAGTACTAGCTGTGACTAAACTATATAATAGCATCAATGTATGTGTTTGTGTGTTCAAATATGCTTATTTGCTTTGAGTGGACTATACACATGACATCTGACTATCTTCTTGTTTGATGATGTACTTCATTATTTTGCAATAAGTTGATAGTTACTCTAATAATTATATAATGTGCTCATATGTGTTTTGCATGAACGCAGATTCAAAGTGATTATAAGGTCATAAACATGGATCAGTGGATGGGCTTTTTCCGTTTTTGCAATGAGGTATTTTCTATTGTAATTAATAGGAAGTCTCATGGTTTCAAAGGATTGAAGGAAAAAAAGTTTATTTATTATTTTCTTTAGAAAAGAAAACAAAGACTATTTATTTGAGATGTTCTGAACACAAACTAAAACTTGATATCATGTGTTATGTTTAGGTTTGTGAGTGAGCTAAGCCAAATGGGTGAGCCTCAAGTTTAGGCTCAGACTTGACTCGTTTTTAAAACATGCAAAACCAAGCCATGTAACCATCTTTCTCATGTGAAGCTTATGAGCTTAAATCTTTTTAATACTTAAATTATAAATAAAATTCCATAAGTTGATTAAAGAATTAATATATTCATGTTTGACAATTTTTTTAATAATTTTTATGACACATGAGTGAACTTTAATTATATCGTTAGAGGCATACATTGCAAATTGAAAACTTTATTATTGTGTATTGTATTGTTCATTCTACATTTTGAAATGAGTCATCGAAGGCAATTAAATTAAACTCATTGCAGTCCTAATTTTATTTTGTATATTTCTGAGAAATTTTAGCAATGCTACATCATTGTGCCACTCGTCGTATTAATTGTTCCACACTTCTAATAATAGGTAATAAGTTAAACAGTTTTTTTGAGTTGGGGGAGGGGGGATTTGAGACCAGGTTTGTTATCCATGCATTGGTGTGCCATAAGTTAAACTGGAACATATTAATATTGCGAGTAAGTGGATATTATTATAGAAAGTGCGTAAATAAAGTAAAATTAGCATTCTTAATTGATTGCATGCATTTTTGTGCATAATAAGTATCATCTTGAAGATTATAATTTTGGTATTGTGATTTTTTGCAGATAAGCTTTCCGGATCTTAGTAACTATGATCCACAACTTGCTTGGCCATTGATCTTGGATAATTTTGTAGAATGGATGCGAGAACAAAGGACTAAAATCCTCGATTCTCTTTAAACCTTTGGTTGATTATGATTATGAAATTGGTAACTAGGAAAAAGTGAATATAATTTTCTGGAATTTGTATCATTTTTACAGCTTCACTTTCACTTTGTTATTTAATAATAAATGTGCAGATTGATTTGCTTTCAGGAATCTTCAGAAAAAACCCACAACCATCCATGCAGCCATTAAACTCCTACTTTTTCCTTTAATAGAATTTCTCAGGTTTTAAATGTGATATCATATCATATGGGTTTTGTACAAATTTATCAAGCTGTTGCTTTTAATGCATTTCACGTGAATGATGCATTAGAATACCCCTTGCTACAGATTACTGGGTCTTGTCTTTAATTTAGCTTGCAAGCCAAATTTTTAAGTAGTGATGCTGTTTTTACAGCTGTAATTTAATATGATCATGTAGTAAATCTTAATTAACCAAACCGGTTGTTGGAAGTCATTCAATAAAAAGTGAGTAAGTTTGTTGGTGGTGGAGTAGGCCATAGAATTAACAAGGATTAGTTACTTGATGTTAAATTCACATAATTACTCGCATCATTTACTAGCCAACTTCCCCAACTTTTGATTTGGTCTATTTCCCTAATTCAAATAAATGATTGTGGATATGGAGCTAACCTAAATCAAACCATTATCAATTTTTGACCTTTATATTGTTAGATGCGAATGAGATGTATAGTTCACATTTTTATCCGTTCATTAGTGTATTAAGAAAAAATAATCAAACCATTACCACATTTTTTCTCTTCAACACCATTAAATCAAATTTTCCAATTTATTAAGTCCGTCTGTACCATTACTCTTAAAATAAAATAGGACAACTAGGCAAGTACTCATAAAAATATGTACTTTAAGTTCAACACAATTAATCAAAAATAGGTGCACTAATCAATTATAATGTTGTTCATTTTAAGTCTAATTTAATATGTACGAGTTCCACCATCAAACTTTATAATTAATTTTTAAAACTAAAAATTGAAAAAAGAAATTGTAATCACACAAGTTATGCCCTTCTTTTTTCCAATTTATATTTAAATGGTGGACAAGGTGCCACCAATCATTGAATTTAATTCCTATTGCAAGCAAAAAAAAGCAAAGAATAAAGCAAATATTCTCTGTTTTTTTCCTACTTTTTCAATCCCATCCCATGTTGCATTGCTTCATGTAATTTTACTTTTAAAATAATTTCATTCTATATAGACAATAACATCGTGGCTTATACAGTAGAGTTATCATTTCTTATGCGTAAACAAATTTGATACCTTTATATCCTACAAATTCTACAATTTGATTATATTTCTTATTATGAAATAAGATTATTTAGAATATAAGTAGTTTATTTTTAAAAATATATAAACATAAAAGTAAGAAAAAAAAGGAAAAAATTGGGTCAGCCAAACAGAAGCAGTTGATGAAAAAACTTAAAAAGATTGGACAACTATGACTTTCCTCCACTTTCTCAGTTTGATATCTTTTCTTTTCAGTCTTTTCACCGAATGGCATCAATTCTTTTTTCTCTTTTCTCCAATCAAATCTAAGAAATCTTACAATTTTTAATTATTTAATCTTTGCCAATTTATCAATAAATATATAAATAAAATTGGACATACTAATTAATAAAATAATTACCCTCAATTCAATACAAATTTGTGGAAACAAAATTTTCTTGGCTGCAAGAAACCAATTAGCAAATGAAGTCAATTTGGATAATATTGGAGAGATATATAGCATCATTTGCCAAATAGAACCACAAAAAAAAAAAAAAGAACATAAACATGTACATAATAAAATGTTAGAACCTTAAAAAAAATTATGAAAAAATTTTCAATAAATGAAGAATTCAAATCTTAAAAAATCAATCTATGGTGGTGGTTAAATCAACGGTGAAGATGGTGGAAGAGCTCGTCTTCTACTTCTACTCCTACCTCGAATTTGATTTCCTGATGATGCAGGTGAAGATGAAGAAGAAGATGATGAATTTGAAGAAGATGTAAACCTGTTTGATCCATTTGTTAATTTTCTTTTCTCTGTTTCTTGTTCTTCTTCTCCTCCTCCTAAAACCTTATCTTCTATTCTATGATGTCCAACTTTTGTCGAATTTAAATTAGCAGGAAGAACACAATTGCAAAGAAATCCTAAAACCCAAAAACAGAAAAAACCCAAATCTCAATGTTCAAATTCAAAATTTATAGTAACTGAAATTTGAATTTTGAATTGAGGGAATTGAACTTACCAATTCTAGCAAGACGATTAACCCAATTAGGGATTGGATTACCAGTAAGCTTAACACAAGCAGCATTGCAGAAATGATTACAGTTCTTTGTAATTAAATTATAAGCATTTCCTTTGTATTCTTGAGCTAGATCCTCCATTACTGCTCTTACTTCTGAAGGACCCAATTCTGTTTTTCCAATCAAAATTGTTTTTCTAAATGTAAATCCTTCACATTGTTTGGGTTCTCCTTCAAAAATTCCTGTTGTTGGATACTCATGTGCCCCAAATGCATATTCCACCCCATGAACTGGAAAATAATTATATATACATTCAAAATTAAAATCTCAAATTCAAAAAATTTCAACTTTCTGCCACTTTCCCAACAACCAAACACGATCTGAACAATGAAATCTAGATCTAAATTGAAAAAGAAAGATTGATTTAGATTCAGAAATTGCACTAACCTTGAACACCAGAATGATAAACGCCAAGTCCAAGCCAATAAGCGTAGCCATTAATGGGTGTAAGATCATAAACATTAAGAAAAACAGGTACTGATCCTCTTTTATTATCTTCAACACAGCTCAAATTCTTTCTGCATAACATTTTTTTTTTTCGAGATTGTTCAGCTGAGGCTCAGCAGCAAAGCTTACAGAAGAAAATGCATCGTCATATCATAAATAAATTAAATTTATAAGACATGTCTGTCAAGAAAGGTCGTTTTCAACTTCCATAAATTCCACTCTTTCACTCTCTCTTCTCTTCAAGTAAATACGAAAAAGACTGCTAAAAAGTGGTTGTGTTGTATTTTTTTTATTTTTATTAAATTAAATTATTATAGTTCTATTTTTTATTGTTTAATTACGTATTTCACAATTTTATAAGCATGAAACTGCTGTTTTTTTTTTTTTTTACCTTTAATTTAATCCAGTGGCTTATTAGACTTTTATATAATAATTATTTATGATATTTTAATTATAATTTCAAATTTTTTGACATATTTTATAACGTTCCTTATCATTCCATTTAAATTAATAGAATTTGAATTATGAAATTTAATTATTTGTCAAAGGTGTTAGATTAGATTATAATTGAACAAAAAGCGGAAAGTCAATTAAATTATTTTAGAAATGAGAAATCTGTTTATGTCAAAAATCAATAAATAAAGGAAAGAGAACACTCTTTTTTTTTTAGTTATATCATGTTAAATAAATCATCAAATGGGTTATATTTTAAGTTTTAAGTATAATTTTTTGATATCAGATAGGATCATTGTATTTTTTAATATAAAATATATATAATTTACACAAATTGATATTCTAAAATAAATTATGATGAATTGAAAATTTAAAATAATTATGTGAACCAAGAAAATAGTTTTTCGAAATAACAAACTAAAATAGATGACAATCAAATATTTATTTTTTTTTCTCTAAAATTATTATTGTGTAAATGGTCATAAAAATTTTATAATTCATTAAATTTCGACTAATGAAAAATTCAGAAAATATTGAAGGAAACGACTCATATAATAATTTTAAAATTTAAAATTTTTTAAAATATATTTTGAAAAATTGAGAGAATCTCAAAGCAGATTATAAAAAGATTTTCAAATAAAATTGAAAAATTATAAAATATATCAATTTTTTAAAATTTGTTTAGTAAATGGTACCTAAGATCAACAATAAGTAAAAGCAACTTTTTAATAATTTTACTTTTAACCCTTTTAATATTTACTGAATTTTTTTTAAAAAAAAACAGAAAAAATTCATAAACCGATATACAGTTGATTGGAAAATTAAGGAAGAATACTAGAGCCCTATTGTTCGTTGCCTTTGCCAAATGTAGCCAACCGGTAAACGAAGGTTACAGTTATACAGCCTTCGCGCTAGGATTGTATACAAGCTAAACTATTTGTGAGGCAATCGTGGCTCGATTCGAAAAAATCTCAATTCAAAATTTATGAGTCAAGTTTTCGAGCTCGAATGTTAAACGAAACGAACTTGAACTTAGCTCATGAATTCGCGACCCTGTCTTATCGAACATGTTCACATGCTTGGTATTCTTTACAAATATTTATCAAAATGAAAAATGACATCATTTTAGCTTATCGAGCCGAATCGAACTTTACCATTTATTAAAAAGCTGCATACAAACCTGATTCTCGGGCTCGAATCAAACTCGAAAACGAGCTTAATTCAAATTTTTTAGGTTTGATTTGATAAGGTTAAATTTTGGTTCGATTTGATTCATTTACAGCCTACTCTTGTTGATCATTCGTCCTGTACCCTCAGAATAATCGTCGGATCCTTGAAAACCGGCCAAAATTTTGAACAACTTTTTGCAGCGTCATCAAAAATAAAAAATAGCGGGTTTTTGATTTGATACATACATTGTTGTTTGGAATTAAAAGAAAACAAAAAAGAGAGTAGTAAACGAAAATGAAAGAAATTAAGAAAAGGAGAAGGGTAGGGTTGTTGGTAACATACTAAAGATCAGTGAGCTGTGAAAGTGAGATCCCATTTAACATATTTTTGGGAGAAAGTAAGGTTTACTCATAATTGTGCTTAGTGAGGTATTATATTTTTATTTTTATATTTCTTTTTCGAAAAAGGAAAAGGAATATAATGATATGATTAGTTGCACAGAATTATAATGGGACCCAATTGGATGGTGGTGATTTTAGCTTAATCATGATTAATTAGATTATTTCAAAGTGAAAATAGAGGATTACATATATAGAAACCTTTTTATTTAATAATATGAAAGTCTTCCAATTTGTAAGTTAGTGTTAAAGTCAATAATGTTAAGAATTATTTTGACCCAATAATGAAGTAGTAGTTAATTGTTGCTTTTTAAAGGATGAAGACAAAAATGTATGTTAATTATTTGCCTAAAACCATTTTTCAAAACCAATTATGTTCCAAATTCAAAATGGCATGTTTTTATTACCTGTGTTTATCCGTTAACATTAATTTTTTCATTTGGAAGCATCTTCTTAATTGGCAATTAGTGCTTTGAGAACTTGCTAATTAACAAGCATTATCTTCAAATTAACTTTTGATTTATTTTAATCCTATACATAGGTAATATAACTAAAATAACAATACACCAACATCTTCTTCTTTTTTTAATTACCATAACATTTTTTCCCTTGGATTATTTGTTGCTCCTAATCCTCTATACTAATTCGAAATTATACAATACACCCTACTTTCCCACTTTCATTTTACACAACTATTAAAAATATTAAAAAATAGCACTTTTTGACACTTTTATCCTTTCTTCGTATTTTGTTATATTTATTATAAATAAAAAATAAAAACCCAAATTTTAGGCTAAATAACTTGAAATAACAAGAAACAAACATTGGCTCATTCTCCTCCGACCACTATTTCTCAACTAGTCGAGAATAAATCGGATCGGTATTTAGTTTTTTAGATCCGAAATATGGAGTCGCCAATTAATCAGTATTTCGGCAATGGATCTTCGATCTGAGACCACCGGATAAAAGCTCAAGTAATGATGGTCATTTTGATACTTAACTTATTGTCGTTCATTAGTCAGAAAAATTTGTTGTTCAACTATTTTTTACCTTTTTTGGACACATACACTAATAAGAACAGTTATAATTGCGTTTTAAATTTAAATTTCTTTAAAAAAATTTTTTAAAAAATAAATAATTTCTCATTCTATAAATGGAATTTGGTGTTTGGCAATAAACATATATGAGATTAGAAGAGGTGTATTTTCCCTAGACAACATGTAATGGTGCAATTGTGATGGCCCTTTTATTTATTTTCTAACAAGAATCCTAATTTGGTTTTGAAAACAGTAATTGTTATTCTTATTTTCAAACTCATTTTGTGGACACTCTGTCCCTCATTTGCAACAATATATACATATATATTAAGAAAAGGAAAGAAAATTACTACTCATATTCTCCATTTTCATATGAAATTGTTGAAAATTTAACATTTTATGATATAAGAATTATAACTCAAATTTAATACTCCATCTTTTGCATAATATAATAAAATTTTCTATTTTAAGGTGTTCTATAATATAACCAAGTCTCTATATTTCTAAAAGTATTAAATATTATTTTTCTAAGAATACCCGTTATAAATGAGAAAAATATAACTTTTAAAATAGGGGTATTTTATTCAATTTAATAAAAAAATTAATTATAAATGAAAAAAATCTTAATTATCCATAAAAATATGTCATGATAAATAACAGAGGAATACTTCTAATAATATATCAAGAATAGGAACAAATTCCTATTTAAATAATTTCTTCTAATTTTTGTTAATTTGCTAAAAAATATTGGCATTAAATTTAGTGTAAGGCATTTTTGGTTTAGTTTGATCAAGTTTTCATAAAATATATTTTTAAGAAGTGTATTTATAAGGTTGATTTAAAATTATTTTGTTTTTAAATATACTTAATAAAACTTTTGATTAAGATAACAACACATAGATTATGAAAATAAAAATGAAGCCAAATCTAACCTAACCTTCCTTTTGTTAATTGGGTAGCCACCGGCACCACCACCACCACCATTAGAGCTGTCCCTTTTTATTTATTAGTAAATAGTTCGAATCGAAACGCAAATCTCCTAACATTTCTTCCACCAAATGATTGCTTAACGTTTCTTTCTTGCTATTTGTAGAAGAAAATGTTATTACCATTCCAACCCCCATATCCCTATTTATCTACACTGATATGCGGGTTGGAAATAGCTTCGAATCCGCTGCCGTTTAAAGCTAAATAAATACCGTTTCATCATATTGTTATGGGCTCTTGGGCCACAAGCTGTTTCTGTCCAATTTATTACTCCGACAAATAAAGTTTGGTGTAAGTAAATATCACTTTTAAATTTTTGTTAGTTTTACGGGACTTTTAAGTTTCTTTTACAAATATACTCTTCTTTTAAATTACAATTTTTTTTTAATCAGCTGCTTGAAAATAAATTTATTTTATTTTATTAAATGCTTCATGTTTAAGCATCACCGTCGGTAAATAAATTTATTTCTATTTATTTTCTTTTATCCGCCGTCAACTGCAGTCACCGACCGCTGAAAAATAACTTTATTTATTTTTATTTTCAACCACTTCCGACCACCATTTTTTAAAAATAAATTTATTTTCTTATATTTTCTCATTACTTTTAGGATCATTTTGTTAAAGTATAAGAATTTTAAGGGTCGATTTGCAATTTTTTAAAAAATTGAAGGCCGAACAAATGAAATTCTTTCCATTAATCTTCTTCCTCACAAAAAGACTAAGCTGCCATTAGAATAGCTTCATAGCTGGCTATGCTTGCCTCCATAACTGGCCACGCTTCTTGTCGTCGGCAAGCTCAACAATACAGAGTGAGGATTTCACCTCTTGAAATACTCAAAGACGTCATTATTATTGTAATTGTGTTGGTTCGATTGAAATAGGAAGTGAGGGATGAGTGTGTATTTGAGGAGTAGTTGTGGATATTCAAAAATTTTGTACTATTTTGTGTGTAAAACTTTTGTGGTATTTTCTAAATATAAAACACTATTTTGGGGTATTTAGCAAGTTTGCCTTTCTTTTTTTTTCCTTAGAAATTTAGACCTATAGCCCAACCGCCTTATCCAAATTTAAATACCCGAAAATTTTTTTCTAAATTCTTATTTTATGTATGAAATAATTACTTTCGATCGCTAATATTTTTTATAATTTGCGATTAAATTTTTCTATTTTAAAAAATAGACCATTCTTTTTTATTTATTCAGCTCGAGGGTCCTTCTGTCATTAACAAATGGAATATATAAACATACATCAATTTTTTATTTTAATTTAAAAAACGGATCCAAATTAGAAAAAAATAGGAAAAATGAACTCACTAAATTTTAATAGCATTTTTGAACTTTTTTGTTAAAAAAAAAATAAGAAAAACGAACTCTGTGCAATTTTGATATAAAATCTGTATAATAGTTATAAAACAAATGAAGTTGAACAATATTCATTCAATAGTGGTATAAAAACAGTATAACAGCAGTTTAATAATTTTTTATACTTAATTGCTGTTTGATTTTTTTACAAAAACAGTATCCATTTAACTGTGTGTGTTAAAAAGACTAAATTGCTATTTGTTTTAAAATAGAAAAAGTATTTTAGGTTACGGACATTGAAACTAATTGATAGTTAGGATATATAGATTTTTAATTTGCATTTAATTGATAGTTAGGTTCCTATGCCATTTCACACTGATGCTTTTCCCCTAAATATAATATGGACAATATAATCAAATTAAGCACTGACACATGTTGTAAAAAACAATCCAAAGCAAATGGTTAATAAAAACTTATTATGGCTACATTGTTCCTCAGCATAGAGTAAAAATTTCCAACAAGTAATTGAAAGGGTTAGAGAAAAGAAATTAAGAAGAATATGGAGAATTGAACATTTTAATCCTAGCTACTTTGAACAAACCTAGTTCAACTTTTCATTAAGAAACAGGTTCATCTCTAATCCACACCATTCAATTGAAATGATCCAATGCCATGATTTGTCTCTCAATTTTAAGATGTTATTACAGCATGTCGTCATGCAACAACAACGTCAAGGCAGTTTCATGTTGATTTCGATTGTAATATTTAACATTTACATGTTAAAGCTGCTTTTTTTTATATGGTTTGTAGGTCACGCTGCGTAAAAGTGGGAAAACTATTCAATTTAATTTAAAATGCAAAAATGAGTCGATAAACAGTAAAATTTGACCCTCAAAATTTACAATCATAGTTTTCACTTGTTTATTATTGGACAATGTTACATTTTAAATAAAATTAAAAACCCGTGAAAACATTGACTATTTCACATTGTAAATTTTTGCTTGAGTCACAACCTGGGACAATTATTAAATGAGTTCGACGTCAAGGTAATTTATGTGCGCATTGTCTAGCTAAAAAATCCTTGAGACATGCACGTTCTCATGTATGGGATGTTATTCCCAATTTCTTTTTGGAGTTCTACTCCTAGAATTAATGATAATTTCATGTTCTCTTTAAAAATATCTATTTATTTGTCATATTTGTAACATTCAACTTAATCCTTTAAAAATATTAATAAAAAATATTTATTTGTCATATTTATTATTCAATATTTTTTTTCATTTTTATTTATAATTTGGTTCTCTATTCCTGGTCCCGTACTTCGGTTTTAGTTCAGTTCTTATTAGAAACCAACCAGAACAATATTTTATAATTTTACGGTCCCCTTTGATTCCTCCATTATTTATTGATTCTAGTTCTGATTTGGTCCAGTTTGGATCCCACACACACCCCTGCCTACTTACATGAATGACTATGAAATCTTAGGCCCAAATACTATAGTGTTTTTATTTTGAGTATTTCCCAAACCCAATTGCTCTGCTGCTGATATTTTTCAAACGCCTCCTCTTCTAGATGAGAGGCTATGTTTTGCGCCAGACTTACACTAGCTCGATTCAAGCTCTCTCGTAATCAAAACTTGTGCACCAAATCCTCCAAACCCCCCCTTAGCAATGACAGTAACAATAACGCCATCACTGATAAGGTTGAATCAAATGTTAGTAAATACAACGAGGCATATCGCCAACTTGACAAACTCGACTTCATGACTGCCGCCAAGATCCTCTTCAACGAACCCCCCAAGAAAAAGAAGTTCGGGTAATGCCTCCTTCTTCCTTTGTGTTTTAATTGTTGCAACCTTTAATGGGTTTAGTGCTTTAATAACGTTTTGTGTCTCATTTGATTTCTGTTTTTTCTCTTGGGCATTTCATCGAACACATTTAAGTATATAATTTATTTCCGTTAGTGAAATTTATGCATAGATGTCTTAAAGAAAATTTTTCAATGACAATCGGTTATGATCTTTGCTTTTCTCGTGCCAATTTGAGCCTAAATCTTGCCGACTCAAGGGGTTAGAAGCTTATATATTTTTAAGTTAAGATTTAATTTATATATTTAAGTTAAGATTTAATGATAATTGAAATGGAAAGGAATTCCTAAATGGAAGATAGCAAACAATTAATCATAACATTTTATTTGGTATTCTATTGAATATTTTTCTTCATATTGTCAAATCTCATCATATCTGTGTCTTCACGTGTGTAGTACTATCATGTATAATAGTAGATGACCTTATTCAGTATTTTCTTTTGTGATGGTAGTTCAAAAACTATATGCTCTAAACAAAATACTTATGCTTATGAAAATTATGGAAACTTAGTTTTATTTCATTATTTAAATTTATTACATTTCAAATATGTAAAGTATAAATTTGTTCATCTTCTCTTGTTGAAATGAAGGCTTATTCTTTCCATTAGAAAGCAATGATACAAATTCATCATTCCTGCTAACTGCTAACCTTCTATGAAATAGTTTTTCCAAACCCGAAATCAAGCTAGTTGAAAACCCAATTTGCACCAAGCTGACACTCAAAATACCATTACAAGTTGCAGATTCCTTTGTAAGTCTCCACCCAGTCTATAACTTACCTTACATACTCATCTGTCACTTTTCCTCTAACTTATTTTTCCAATACTCTCTTCACCGAATCCCCAACTTTCTCCCTGGCAAATGCTGTAATTGCAATATTACCAGCAATCATATTTGGTAAATTTGAAAAAAAAAAAAAAAAGTTGTGCTACTGTTTGAAGTGTTACTTATTTATGTATATACATTATGGAATTTCAAATTGTAATTTTTATGCATTTTACTAAATGCTATTATATTTGTTAATTGTGATTATGTGCCTTTTGGAGCATTAATTGTGACTATCAGCAATATTTGAAGCTTTACTTGTATCTATTTTCATTGATGTTTCAGGATTGATTTCCATTTGGTACAGTTCTTTTTTGCCTGCTTGCCTTCACTGGGTATATCATTCCTCAAGCTAAGCATATTTCCTATTTGTAACACTAAAAGTATGTCTTTTTCTTGGTGCTGCTATCTAACAGAATGGTTTTTCTGTAACAGCCGTATATTGCGTTGCTCTATATGCTCGGCATGAAATGAAAAAAATGGACGCGGTAACTCGAGTGTCCTATCTCATAATGATAATTTATGCTATATATTTTTCTCTGGGATTATGCTCAGTTTTGACTTTCTTTAAAAAATACTTTTTATTTGCACTTGTCCTTTAATTTTTATTTGCGGATCTTTTGAAATGATTTGTGAGTCTCCTAGGAATCCGTTACTATTAGTGCCAAAAACTGCTAGTACTGATTTCATTACACCTTGCAAGCAGTATTAAAAATGCGTTCTGCTAAAGTATACTTTTCTGCCTTCAGTTTTTCTCTATTAGATGTTTTAACACAATATTGTTAATCTCAGGAACTTGAGCTTAAAAAGAAGAAAGAAGAAGAAGAGAAGGCAAAAGAGATGGAAAAAAAAGCTATTGAAGACAAAGAAGCCAGGTTTGATCCAGAGATTTTAGAGGTGAAAGTAAGACTTGATAAACTAGAGGAAGTAGTAAAGGAAATTGCTGTTGAATCAAAAAAACCATTAGACAGTAGTGCAACAAAAAATCGAGAGGATGATACTAAGAAGAATCATATTGCCCCAACTGAACCAACCAAGTCCTTGGAGAAACACGATCTAAGGAAGCAAAAATCTTCGGAACTTGCATCGGGTGAAGCAAAGGCAACTCAATCAACCCCATCTCCTGATGCCTCCCAGCAAAATCAGAAGGACAAAGCTTCAAGAGATTTTAAGAAATGAAATAGAAGCGCCTCATTGGTAAATCCTGTACAGACTCCTTTTCTAACAAAGTATGATGCAGTTGCTGTTTTTGCATAAAGATTTTATGAAAATTTCTTGCAATTTTTTCGTTATGAATAGGGTGACACTTATAGTTGCAATATCTAATATTTTTAAATTGCTAATTTTAAAAAAAGAATTACGCAGAGTTTAGTTGTTTTTTCATTGAATGTGAAGTAAAACAGATGTTGAACTTTTGAGAAGTTCATTTACAAATGTTAGTTTTAATGCCAGAAAACACACATATTTGAATTGTAGGAATTGCTCTTAACTATTTCAATTCCTACAAACTTCGATGGAATTTGCAAAAGATTCGCACAAATGTGCCGTTCTCTAAGTTCAATTCTTGCTACTTTAATATTTATGCATTTGTTCCGAATATGGATTTCTGGAATTCAAGTAAATGTCATAAATTTCCATTAAATATTCCGAATACAAAATTTCATTTAAAATGAATTCTATTTCTATACTCATGACTCATTTGTAAGAAGCAGACACACTAAACTTCGCTTAAATCTTAAGTTCTGCGATTGGTTATTACACCTCCCTGTCTTGTAATTCACTTCAGCTTTTTACCCATTTGTTCTGTTTATTTTTCAGGAATCTCCAAACCTTACAAGTCAAATGACTTTTTTTTTTTTTTTTTTGGGCCAAACTTAATGTTGATCAAATTTTGGTCTTAACTTCAATTGTGGATCATACGCTGTAACTAGGCAAGTTGGTAAGCAGAAGCAATCCTTATGCTGCTCAATTTCAATCCACAAACTAACCTAGTTTTTGTGAGGCACATAGGATTCATTTGATAATTTGTATTTTGCTCCATCGTATTATATAATCCAATGACTTGGATACTCCTAGCAAAGGATTTGTTGCTTTTTCCCTGCATGAAATCCACTGGAGGCGATTAAAAAAGTGAATCAGAAATTTTCGACAGTATTTTTTGTGTGTTCTGATAGTCGGTGTTGCAATTTCGGCAGCCAAGTCGTTGGGTTTGTGCCAGTCCTTGCTCTTTCCTGATGGCCCTTGGCGAAGTCCTTACAGTGGCACTGTGGCAGGGGTGATGCGGAGGTGGAGGAAATATGCCTACAACTTTGACTTATCTTTTTGTTTATGTTAAATGAGGAAGAGCAATGTAAAATTACCTATTTCATAATTTTAGTAGCCATTCAATCTATTTCGGAAAATAAATAAATAAAATATTATAATTTTAAAATAAAAATAGAAATATAAAATATTTATAATTTTATTTATAAATATTTCTCAATGACTTAGGTGTTATACTACTTTTTTTTTTTTTAAAAAAAAAAATGCTTAGTTGTTTCTAGTTTAGATGACTTAGATGGTTAAATACACCTCCATAATCAAGAGGTCTTGCGTTCAAATTGTTACATTTTCTTTCAATGAGTTTCAGTGCCTATGAGGTGCTGAATTTGCTCTCCAAAAAATGCCGCTGTTGCCGGAAATTGTCATGAGAATGTCACCGGAAAACCAAGGATGCCGAAAACCTTTCACAAACCTATTGGATACCCTTTATAGTTGTAGACAAAAATGACATTTTTGCTATTATTTTTAACTTGCGTCTGAAAAAGCTCAAAATAGCCAATTTTTTCCAGTATTTTCGTATTTTTGATTTGTTTGGCTGTTGTTTTTGTTTGTTGGTCATATTTGAAAGAACCCTTTTATATTTTTCATGAAGGAGATTTATAATTTGGTCCCTGAGATTTATGTTAACTTATAAAAAGATCCCTGTATTTTTTAAAACTTACAAAGAGGTTCCTAACATTTATATCCATTACACATTCAGGTCATTTTGTTAGTTTTTTCTATTAGTTTGGTTAGAAATTTTTTTTGATACTCCAATTTACAAAGAATATGTAATTTAGCCCTAATTCTATTTAATTTATTTTAAAAAATTACTTAATTAATTTAATTATATTTAATTTTGATAATTTAAATAAAATATAAGATATTTTATTTTTAAATCTCATAAACTTAATTTATAATTAATTTAATTTATTAAATAAAAAATAATTTTAAATTCCTAAATATTTTTTCAAAAAAAAATTTAATTGCAACTCAAATATATTTAGCAATAGAATTTGTTATTAAATTAGAGTTGAAAATCGAAAGGAAATGTTAATTCTTATCACAAGAAAACTTATATCGGACATAAATTAAGTGCATCGGCAATCATTTTAGGAAATGAAAATGATTATATAACTAATTTCAACTCCATTCAAGAAAAAATAATTTATTGTTACTTCAAAATTAACAATCATCAATCACTATAATTTCAATGGATTAAAATCTTTTCCATATGGCTTGACCTGATTTTTTCCATTTTAGCTTAAGTGAATTTTTTAAAATATTAATTTTTCTACCAATATATTTTTACAAAATTTATGGAAAAAGTATAGAATTTAATATTATTTTTATTTAATTTAATTATAAATTAAAGATTGTAAAATTTATAAATAATATATATTATATTTTATTTAAATTTTTAATGTAAAGTATTAAAATTAATTAAATATGATAAAATATAAATAAATTTTTTTAAATAAATTAAATATAATTAGGGTTAAATTGCATATTTTTTATAAGTTAGAGCACCAAAATAAAAATTTTCTAACCAAACTAATGGACAAAAACTAAAAGAATGACCAAAATGTATAACTAACAAAAAGGTTAGAGATTTTTTTTTGTAGATTTTAAAAAACATAAGGACTATTTTATAAGTTAGCATAAACCTTAAGGCTCAAATTGTAAATCTCTCTTCTCCTGATGTATTATAATTAAATGAATCCAAATTAAGGCCCGCCCGTCAGAGGCCTAATTATAAACTTTACTCTGAACTTTCAGTAAAGTTGCACTTTATTTTGAACTTTGATTAAATATCACCCTGAACTTTAAGAACTAGTTGCAATAGCACCCTAAGCTCAAGTTTTTGTCTAAAATTGAATAAATTTTTAAAGATTGTGGACTTTAAATAAAATTAATTTAAAATTTGGTTCTACTTGAATTAGTTAGAAAAATTCAGGCACAATATTGTAATTCAACCTTTGCCCTCTCTCTTTCTCTCTCATTCATTCTCTAGCTCGATCATCACCCACCACTAATCTGAAACCCATTCTTTGCCGTCACTAGCAACCAAGATAACACTTTCGACCACAGCCAAACCATCCTTCTCTCCAAACACATCTTATCTCCCTTCCTCTTTCCTTCCTTCTATGTACATTTGAAAATATGACAACAATATGATTTTCTAACAATGAGAGGAGCTCCGTCACTGCCCCCTTCAAAACTTAACTAGTAACCATTTTATCTATTGGAAAGACGATTGGAAAGACGACTGATAAGCTCTAGCTAAAAGGCCAAGTTCTAATGAACAACAAAGCGCTAGAACTGTCACTCCCCACTATCGTATGAGGAAGAAGCGATTGTTCGAACTTTTGAAAAGCCCGTGAACTCCTCTCCATGAGCCCATCACTTTGATCCAACACCCAAATTTTAAATTAATTTTACAAACTAATCCAAATAGAACCAAATTTTAAATTAATTTTATTTAACGTCTACACTCTTTCAAAATTTATTTAACTTGAGCTCAGACTGTTATTGCAACTAGCCCTTAAATATCAGAGTGAATTTTAATCAAAATTCAAAATAAAGTGAAATTCCATTTTTTTTTTTTTAATTGAGAGTAAAGATTATAATTAAGCCCGTAGCATTTCCCATATGATTTATGACGGGACACCCTAAAACCCTACTCAAAATTCGTTAAACCCTTGTGCATATCGATTCCCCTTCTTCAACTGCAGAAAAAATGGCACGCCTGATCCGACCGCTGAGAAGAACCTTTTTTACGCCTGCTAAAACCCTTCCTCAACTTCAACAGCACCCCATTTCCATGCTTAACAGAAATGAATTTGCTCAAACAATCTTTACCAGAACTTACAAATCGGAAATGCGTAAATCAGCCTTTCAAGAGAACATCCTCAGGCTCCTTCGTAATGAGATTCAGTACGAGCTCGGTCATGATCCTCCCAGACAAGTAATCGTCCTTTTCTTGCTCCTCTGAATTCCCTGCAGTTTAGATTTTTTTTATTGAACTTTTTTTTAAATGGCAGTAATAAGTTTGGGGAATTTGAAGTTAGGGTTTAATGATTGAATTTTGATCTTACGAATGGAAATTTTAGCTCTGAATTGGCTTCTGGACCAGTTCGATTATCAGTATAATATGTTAAAAGAAATTTTAAAGAAATTTGCGGTCCTCAATGGTATATGGTCTTTTGCGTCTAAACGCAGGGTACTGTGGAAGAAATCAATTCCATAAAATTTTGTAAAGTTCATCTGCAAGTCAAATTTGTATGTGTTTGGAAGACAAGAAATTTGGATTTGAATTTTAAATTAGTTAGTCGAGTACATTATTAAATTCATTTGCAATGCATTTTATTAATTCTAAAATACTAATTCATTCATCCAAAGTGAGGGATTAGTGGCATTTTATTTACCACTCCGGAGTAAATATTCCATAGTTTAGAGAAAGCTATTAAGATGATGAATGTTGCTTTTTGGCATAATTTGTTTATATTAATTTGCAGCTTGTTGCCAAATTCAATTCCTTCACAATCAATGACCCGCCAGGAGAGCAGTGGATTTCATTGGAAAGGAAATTTGCAGAGAAAGAAGAGATCAAGGTGGAAGCAACCATGTTTGATGGAGCCGTTCCAAGTTCTAAACCCAATGATGTCACCAACAACAATATGCAGCTTCACGTTACTTTGATTGTTAATATCTCTAAGGGTGATGGTGATACCTTAGAAATCATGTGCTCAGCTTGGCCAGATTCTATAGAAATAACTAAGCTTTTCACTAGTAGAAGGGACAAGATGCCAGCTCAAGCTTATGTTGGTCCTGACTTCAGGTATTACCATTTTGTCATTTCCCATTTTCATTTAGGTGCTCCATTATTAATTTGCTGAAAAACTGAATAAAATAAAGGAAATTGAAATCTTAACACGAGAATAGACAGCGATGGTTGATTACCATGACATCAAAATTTACTTGCTATAGCGGAATCTTTGAGAGCTTGTTTGAGTTGATGTAATTGGAGTGATGGAATTTAAAATTCCATACATTCACAAGATTCATTTGTTTTGGTTGAGAAAAGTAGTTACAATCCATGAAACTATTAAGCTCCATTGTGGTTTAAGGGGATTTCTCCAATAGCATTCTTTTTTTTCCAATCCAAATAAGATTTGAAATTCCATGGATTTCACAATCCATCTATATTTATATTGAATGAATCTTGTGAAATCCATTGATTTCACATTCCATTAATCCGATTTTTTTTACAAGGACATTCCATATCAAGATTGCAACTCGTTTATTTCGATATTTCTTTCCCTGCCTAGTTTAAGAGCACCCAAATGGTGGCATGATCACATTTTGTCATCTGTTTTTTTGTTTTCCTTGTTTTGTTTGATATTCTTTTGTCTCTATTTCTGCTTTTCTGATGATTTTGTGTGTTAAATAGAGAATTGGATGATGAATTGCAAGAGGCACTCTATGAATTCTTGGAAGCAAGAGGCATCAATGATGAGATGGCAACTTTCTTGCATGAATACATGAAGAACAAGGAAAGAAGTGAGTGCATAAGGTGGATGAGTAACGTCAGAAAATACATGGAAGAGAAGTAGAGATTTTGTTATCTTAATTAATTGATCCCATATGTTGAATTACGCATTGAAAAACTTGACGGGCATTTGAAGAGAGGATCTCCCCATTGTAAAAAAAAGAAAAAAAACAAAAAAACAAATTTGAAGCATCAAGTTTTTAACCATTGAAGTTATAATCTATCTTTTTCCGACAGAAGAAATGAATTGAAAGAGAAAGAGCAGGGTTCAGAAAGCAGACACTTGAGTTGAAACGTCCATTTCACGAGGTAAACATTTCTACAAGCAATATGGCCTTTTCTTGAGGTGTATGTATTTACTTTGTCTAGCCATGATTATAGTTGACTACTGCTGCCAAACTGAGCAAACAGAGTATGAAGTAACTTAGAAATGAACTTATTATTTTGCATTTATCACAGAATCTATATTCAGCAAGCTTACTGACAAATTATGCATGCTACAATTTATTAATTTTATCCTCAATTCTGCATTTAATAGTTGGGTGGTGGTGCTGTTTTCTTTTCTATGATTTAGTGTTTTTTTTTTTTTTCTTTTCGGTATAAAATAAAATCTATATTTTTCAATTAAGCTTAATACTAATAAAGATATGATTGGACTAGTAATAGTTTTGATATGCTTACTTTAACTAAGATCAGTCGTTATATTATGTATGTGCATATTGGGAAAATGGTGTTAAATGGAAAAAGAATAAAGACTGTTATATGCTCAAATAAAGATTTTTTTTTATTATAATTTGATTTTGATACTCTGGAATAAATGAATTATTGTTATTGTCAAATTTATTTTTAAATGATTCTATTTTGAAAATATAGTTCTTTTTTTTTAAAAAAAAAAGAAGAGAAAATCTAATTCATTGGTAAATAAATTTTGTATATTTTATTTATTTGACATCAAATATGGAGTTTAATTGAATTATACCTATTTATGTTTGGAAAAAATATTTATCAAGTAGCTAGAATAGAATTCAGAGTACATTTGATCATATAGTTTGTGGAATTTATTTGCAGAATTTGTAATAGTTAAGAGTAATATGAAGATTTTATTTTCTCAATTTTGATTATGTATTATTTAAGTCTCCAATCACAAACATTAATAAGGTTATTATCAATAAGTTGTAATGTCAAACTGTTGATTGCATTTCTTTTGCAATTATTTTATAATAAGGTTCCAATATCACCAATGATTTATAAGATTATTTTATTTCACTATGAAAATTTAATTTTATACTTAAATCATATATTTCTTCAAGTGAAGTAAAGGCAAAAAAAAAAAAAAAAAATCCCTTTTTAATTATTAGAAGATCTTACTATGACTTTTATTTGTCACCTACTCCATCCCTATGTTCTTAATAGAATGATAACTAGCTACATATTTTATGTATTAATCATAATTACTTAAGTAATTAAGTATGATGGATTTGGATGAAAGAGAACAAATGAGGTGGTCTAATTAAGATCTTAAGAAGATCCAAAATTAATATTAAATTGCATAATATGGACAAAACAATCACTAACATCTTAAGAAGGAAGACTGATTCTTCAAATTCTCACCTAAACTGAACTCAACAAAATGATAGTTTGATTTTATTTTGAAAAGTGTTTCTTAAACGAGCGGCAAAATCATATTCATAGGTTAGCAAAATTTTATTTAATGTCAAACATATAAATTAGAAGAGATAGAGGCAGTCCAACACGAAAAACAATTGACAGCCGAACCGAATTTGAACACGTGGAGAACCCCCACCGAATGTTCCTGTCGAAGACAGAGTTGTGTGTGAGATGCTGCTGTCAGCCTATCACTCACTACTCTTGTGTTGTTAATTGTAATAAAGTTTATTATGTATGGAGATTAAGTGTCATAATAATAATGAGGGTTTTTCCGTTACTTTTACATGTTAATTCTTGGAAAGATTAAGTGAGTAATGTGATGATTAACATGATCTTAATTGTGTACATCAACTTGATTTGGACCCACTCTTAAGTGCCATGCCCCTCTACTTTTAATTTTATTCTCTCTTTTAACCATAAATAATTATTTAAACACTCTCATTTTGTTTTCAAGTATTTATTAAATCTTCCAAGGACAAAAATGACAAATTGATTATTTATTATTTATTGTAATTCATACAGGTTTATTAGTAGAGTGGACATTTAACAGTATCAAATCATTTTTTTTATTATATGGTAAAAAAAAAAATAAAGCCTAAATTTTTACCTGAGAAAGGTCAAACATGAACAAAATCGTAGCCATCCGATTCGTATACATTTATGGAAGTCGTCTTTCAAGTTCTCAACTTATGTAGATGTCTTTATTTGCATAAAAAACGACAAAATGTACGAAAATGTCAATCACTACCATCATCCTGTTATCCTAAACATCAATCACAGAACCAAAGTTGATGAGTGCAATTCAAAATTATAAAAATATTTGTATTCATTAGAAAAATTAATTTCACCACCAAAACAAATCATATCCTTAATTATATTACAATTATAATTACTTCGCTTAATAGCTAGGATCTCAATCGATCATATCTTGCTCCGTCCCATTAAGGATTAGATTTTTCGGATCACAGATCAAGTTGGATATTTAACGGATTTATTTTTAGATTTTTTTTATATGGAAAAAATAATTTTTTTTTAAGTATAAATAAAAGAATATAAGTATGCTTTATGTATTTAAATTGTAAAATAAGATCCATTAATTACATAATTTATCAAATAAATTGATAAAAATAATACTTATTATTTCTACTTTAAATCTCATTTGATTAATTAAAATATAGTGCTACTTTCACAAATTATAATATTATCTTCGAGCGGAGAAGTTCGAGGCGGCTAAACTAAAACATGTCCCGTCCCAAATTTGTAGTAGATTTCATTATTAAAACTCCTCGTCCTGTACCCCACGTGAGTCGAATTTCAACAGGTTCGCATAAGATCAAATCAAATGTTCAATCCTAAAAATAGTATTTAGAGAAATTCTAACCATAAATCATTAAATATAGAAGATGAGCTGTTTTATAATTGTACTTCCAGTAAGCTATAACTTGTCAACTAAGAAGTATCAAACTTTAGAAAAAAAAGGAAAGTTAATAATAAATTAATTAAGGTTTATACAAAAAAAATTAATCTTCCTATTCAAGAATTAGAAGGGAATTTTTTTTTAATTTCATGTATTTTGTATAATATTAGGATTCAGTCTTTCTATTTTGCAATTATTATTTATAAGTTTCTGCATATTATATTTTGTCACACTATTTAGTTTTGTAATTATTATTTATAAGTTTCTGCATATTATATTTTGACACACTATTTAGTTTCTTTATTCAAAAGATACCGAATATTAAGAAATATTCTATTAGTTGAATGGAGAAAAATTTTAGATCCCTACATTTTATACAATATTAGGATTTGGGCACTCTACTTTGCGATTATTATTTATAAGTCGCTGCATATTGTATCTGTCACATTATTTGTTTTCTTCATTTTAATCCTTTACTATTCTTCTGATTATTATTATTATTTAAAGAAAAAAAATTAATGTTGTATAGATGCCCCCATAGTCATTAGAATGGCTTGAAAATCGTGAGACTTAGCCAAAAAAAAAAAAACCAAAAAAAGAAACCAGAGACTTCCACTACTCTCCTACAACCAGTTGCCTAATATGAAACCGGATTTTAACTTCGCGATTGAGAACTTTATTTTGACTCCGGATACGTTGTCGTTTGTTGGCCAGTTAATGAGTTTCAATCAAGTTGGGTAAATGAGTCTCCAAACCCGAAAATGATTTTGAACTTTTCTAGTGATATTTTGACAACGACGTCTTTCTTGTCAAAAATAAAAATTGTGTTGATTGTGGGTGGTTTACAGATGATAGGTTCCACCATTAGAGGTTTTTCTTTGGGTGGTTGGAAGGTATTCTTTTTTTATTTGATTTTCCTTCGTATTTTGCTAAAATTGCCAAAATTTCAAATGAATTGCTAATTGTCATGGCTTGGATATGAAAAGTAGTGGTGGTGATGTGGTGGCACTAATAATTACGCCTTTGAATTTGATTTTTTCGGGAGATAATATTCTTAATACCCATTGGGTTTTAAAATGTTGGTACATCTGTTTTTATTTTTTGCAACTTAAGATTTTGCTTTGTTTCTTGTAAGAGAAAGTAGCAGTGGTGGTTCTTCTAATTGTAGCGATTAGTGTGTTGTCTTCTTGTGAAAGAGATCGATTGACTAAGACCAAGTCTTCATCTTTGCATTGTGTTTGAATTGTTTTGTTTTTTAAATTGTTGTTTATCTTTTTTTTTTAGGCATTCGTGATTTGATAGTGATATGGTTAAGACGTAGAGAGTGGTGGTGTTGAATCGAGAAAGAGGAGGGGTGATGGGGGTGGTAGTAGAAAAATGTAAGAGAGAGACTAAATCCAAAATTTATCAGTCTTTTGCTCTAAATTAATAGCTCTTTGGATGGAAGAACTAAATAATGTAACGGATACAATATACAGGAAGTTATAAATAATAATCGCAAAATAGAGGGATTGAATTCTAATATTGTAAAAAAGCCAAGAATTAAAAAAAAATGCTTGCAAAAACTAATAAACTCATTAATTAATTTCTGATAGTAATTAGTAACGGAAAGAAGGATTTACAAGATATCAATCTAATTTAATAATAAAAAAAATTAAAATTCCTATTCTGGCAAAAACAAGAAAACAAAAGTCAAAGAAGAAGAAAGAAACTTAAATTTTGAAAAAAAAAAAAGAAAGAAAGAAAGAAAGAACCAGTACTTATTTCAGAGCTTGAGTGATAAGTCAAGCTTTTGCAAATCATCTTGTTTAGTCTTCAAACGGCCGCCGGTGCTACCACTACCACCGCCTACGCCAATATCCCACCAGAATCCGGCGAGTCCATCTTTTACCGGCGAGAACTTTCTTTTAGTTTCAAATCTGGCAACACCACCATTACTAGAAGCGGATCCAAAACTTGAATTATTATGGAAGGTAGCAACCGCCGGTTGTTGATCAATCGGTAGCCGAGAAAATCCATTGTGGGTATTATAAAAACAGGGTTTATGAATCAAAGAATGAACTTGAATTCCAAGCGATCGATTCAAAGAACCATGCAAAGGAAGCGAAGCCATGCTTGAGTAATGATGATAGGACGTCGTATTATCCATGAACGACGAGGATGATCTTTGGCCTCTTTTGGCTAATGTTCTCTCTCTTTTGTGTGCATTTTGGTGCCCTCCTAAAGCTTGTGAACTGTAAAATTTTCTTTGACAATAGTTGCACGAAAATACTCTGTGCTGGTGCTCCTTTTGATCATCGACACTTGAATTGTTGTTATTATTATTTTGCGTATTGGGAGATGAAGTACCCATTTCGAAAGAATCAATAAGATTGAGTTCTTCTTGATTTGAATCTTTGCTACAAAGAGTTAGATCCAATACAAGATGATCCTTTTGCTGCTGCTTCTGCGATCTCGTTGTTTCTTCTTCTTTTTTCAAATTTGAAACAGAAGTTTCAGAATCTGATTTTGGAGGATCCATTAGAGGATTATGATGATTATGAAGAAGAGACAAGAAAGTAATGGGGTTTAATAGGGGAGAAAGGAAGAAGGTGAAATGTTAATTAAATAAAATTTGATATGGTAATAAATGTTTGTATGGAAGGAATGAATATACATATACCAGTGTTTGTACAGTTACAAAAGTCTTAATTTATATAGTAATAGTAGGACTTTTCACACTTAATTAAAATTCAATTTTGAAGTGTTTTTGCTTTTTCATTGTGTGATTTCTTTCTATTCAACTCTGGAATTTCTATAATAGTAAAGTAGAAGTGGACATGTCGTTTTTAAACTGTACATATCTACTAGTTATGTCTTTATCTTCAATAATAATTCACCGCATATAATACTACAAAAAAATTAATAATATTCTCTTTTGCACATTTATGTTATTATGTCAAACAATAATTAGAAATTCAAAATCATGTTGACTTGTGGATTGCAAATCACAAAATCTTCATTTACTCATGTTATTAAGCAATGCATTCATAACATTAACATGCATTAATAAGGGAAGTCATGCATTCTTTTTCATTATTATTCGTTTTAATTCAAATCTTTTACTTCATAAATACTTCCTTTTCGAAAAGATTATATATATATATGCATTCACATATTTTTAATTTGAAAATAACCCATTTCTTTTTTATTTTATTTTAAAAAGGGTAATAATTTATATTAATGGTAATATATGTTTGTTAAGTAAAATAAATTAATGTTGCACCTATATATGTATCTTGACGAATTAGCAACATTCGGTTTTGAATTTTGAAACAGATTTTAGCAATCAATTTAATTATAGGATTCCTTAAGTGAAGGTTTGTAATAATCGAGAGGTTTACTTTTTTATTCATTCATTCATGAGATTTTGCATACACTTGTTTACCTTTACATCATTCAATTAAATTAATCCCAAAAAAAGAAATCCATATTTGACTTCATTAAGTTAAAGTAATGGTAATATATATATATATATA